>SNQJ01S0038180.1:78506-98016 GCA_010110895.2 Picea sitchensis | reverse complement strand
GAAAAACAAAGTAAGCTGCTGGGGGAGAGCAGTCCCAACAAGCAAATATTATGAATAATGAAATGTGCCAATCAAATCTTGCAGTAAAACATCTCTGTTATAAAGCATTTAGTGTAATGAATAATGAAATATGCCAATCAAGTTTCGCAATCTTACACTTCGTTCTTCTAAAAGTCAATATGGAACAATTCATACAAATATTAATAACCTTTTTAAAGGTAAAAAAAAGAGTAATTAGAATTAATATATCATTTGGGTAACGTGCCTACCAAAGTTCTTTTCAAAGCCAGAACTATCAAGTACGCTGGGAAAGCCATCTCTGCACTTAAAATCGTCGTGGGTGGGACAACTAAGTAAGAAGAGATCACGGGTTTTACAACTAAGTCACGGGTGCACATTGTCAGTGCAACTAAGTCGCGAGAGATACGCAGGCAGAACACAGTGTAAGACTAATTTCTTAAATTAGTTTTTGACCCATATGAACAGACGGAACGTGTTGGCAGCCGAATGTGTTGGCAGCCGTTACAGTTCTACGAAATCCTTGGTAACAGTTTTTGAAACCGTGTCGAATCTCCTACTTTGATGGACAGGTGGAGTATAATGGTCTTGAGGAAAACCGATCCTCTCTCTGCCCATAAAAGAACCCTCAGTTTACCCATCAAATTGTCTGAAGGCGTATGGTAGCAGGGTAAGGGAGAGAAATCGATTTCCAGTCTGTGCAAAAGGTTTCAGCAGAGGTCGATTTCCGTTCTGAGCAAGTGAGCTCGCAGCAAGAGAAACAGAGAGTTTGGTTATTAAATGGATCCAGGTATGAATGCAGTTTATTCCGCTATATTAAGAAAATCAACTAACATTGGTATCAGAGCCTGCGTTCTCTTTCCATTAATTTTTTTTTTGACAGACTCACTCTGCCTCCCGAAAGATGATTTAGTTACTTATATCTTCTAACAGAAGCGCCTAATATTTTATTCATCTCGGTATTCTGGTTATTAGTTTATAGCAGAAAATATCATTAAGCCTTTATTGGGTCATGGGGTTTTTTGGATCGGGGGCTTTTTCCTTTCTGGATTGTGCTAGTTTCCTGATGGTTTTTGCTCCACTTTCCGATTAGTATAAGCAGTAGTTTTATTTAAAAGAAAGAAAAGTCTTCTAACAGTTTGGTCAATGGCATCTTCGTAGGCTTACTGTTTATGTATTTTCAGCTGATTAGATTCATCTTTCAAAGAAAATATTATATACTATAACAGAAAGCAGATAATGACTTTTCTGAAAGCTTGAAATGTAGTATCACATATTCCGTGAGATAATTTAAAAAGATTTGTTCACCTTTGGTTCAATGCATATAGATATATTGAGTTATGTAGTCTTTCATATGCTGAATTACATCTTGCAGAGTGGAGGTGTGGTCAGTAACACAGAATACGTGATGGGTTTAATTGAAATCTAACATATGCTTTCTTTGTGATTGCCTGCGATAAATCTGTAATGGGTAATGGTGTGTGTTGCTTTCTTTGTGATGCGCTTTGTTGACTTCAGTGCTTCATTGATTGCTCGCGTGGAATTCTATAATAATCTTACCTTATTGTTAAATGATATTATTGTAAGCAAATAAAGAAGCAATTATTTTTGAAATCCTTCAGTATTTCAAGACAAATTACAGTAATTTAAATGCAACGGAACAAACCCTAGTGCACTGTCGTAGCACTTATCTAAAGTTGGCAGTCTTATGTGCACGACATTCCTAAGTTTTATCTTAAGATAGCAGTACACTCATAAAATCCTAATTCTGTCCAGAAACAGAGGCAACGATAACTTGACATAAGCGTTCTTTGTATGAGAAGAACAGTAGGCGAATCTTTGTGACCTCATCTTTGTAACCTCAAGTACAAAATTTTCGTTTTTCTGTGTATAAAGGCAAATGATGCAAGTACAATACAACCTGTTGTATACGTCATTTGATACATAAATAGCTGCGAATTTTATGATCCTGCTAGTTATTACTTCAAGATAGTTATCGAAACATAGAAAATTTTTATTACTTCAAGATAGTTATCGAAACATAGAAAATTTCTCTTGCTTGAAGGTTAATTTCATAAAATCTTACACTCATGCATAATGTAGTTTATTTTAGAATTTCATTTTTTGCAAAACGGAGAATGTTTTCTGTTACCCTGCTACCAGAATGTTTTTATGATGACAGAATGTTTGGTGTCACTTCTATTTAAACACATTACCATTAATAACATGCAGAGTCGCCATACTGATTTTGCTATCTATATTAAGAGACGGTTTAGTAGCCACCAAAGTGGTCCAACCGAAAAGACTCGTAGATATTAAGTCAAATTACTTTGGAAATTTAGTATTTGTTTCCCCTGGTATTAAAATAATAACTCCGCAAATCGCAATTATTTAGTCACAAAAAATATTAGGTTGGCCCAAAGGTGCAACAAATTTTTGAAAGATTATTTAATTGGAGTAGGATGGTTGATGGGTATTCACAATTGAGTCCAGTATGGATACTCAAAGGTAGCATACCTACTTAGTTGTGAATGTTTTATCAATCAGTCCTATTAGGTAAAAGGAAATCACCATAATTGTTGAATAGTTTGCCATAAGATTAGCCTAAAGGTAGGTCACGGTAATACTATTCACTATTGTTTAAACCATGTTTTCAAATTGCTTATAACTCTTAACATTAATGTCACATAGCATGTATTTGTGATTGCGTGATTGCCTCGTGATTCCTATGCCTCTTCCGTCATTCTCGATCTTGAATGGAAATGAATTTTCGTGATTGGAAAGAAATTGTGTCTGGGCCACTCTGGTGTTCCGATCTTAGATGTAGTACTTGAATCAAAACCGTACCTGATGTTACTAGGGGTACCTACTACTTCTTTTGATTTAAGGAAAACATCATTGATCGTTGTATATATCTAAAGGATAGTGGGAGTAAATTTATATTTCCGATTTTGTATATTGATGACATATTGCTTGCCACCAATGATCTTGGTTTATTACACGAAAAACCAAAAGAGTTTCTCTCTAGGAATTTTGAAATGAAAGATATGGGTGAGGCATCTTTACGGATAGGAATTGGAAATATTCCCGGATTGATCAATACGATTGTTAGGATTGTCTCGTATGGGCTTATAATTTTAAAGAGAGTTCTAGGAGAGATTTTAAAATGGATAAATGTTCACCGGGTGATGCCCTATTCAGAAGGGGATAAATCTGTTCTATGCAACGTCCGCAGAATTAGGAATGGGAAAGATCATGACAAACTCTATCAGCTTCAATTAAATACTCTTGAAATGAAGGAGGATGAGTTATTCCTTGTACAATTCATTCTAAACTCCTTGCCTCCTCAGTACGTTCCATTCTAGATTCACTATAACACTATTAAAGATAAGTGGGACGCGGGAAATGAGCTAATGCATGCTCAACTTCAAGAAGAGGTGCACCTACAACATGGACAACACATCTGCCCATTCCCATCACCTCAAAGAAACACCATCCATACATGAGCCTAAATCGCAGTCTCCGTGTTTATCGTATGAAAGGAAATGAAGATAAGTGGCTACTTCAGAAAAGTCAGACATCATCGTAAAAATCACCAAAATGTAAGGAATGGTCTCGAAGGAAAGGGATTCCTTTACAACCTGCACTACAAATCCAACCGTGTAACTTTCTATTCATGTGAAATTCCGCCAAAGCCTGGCTGAAGCCATTGGGACTCATCATTTGGTTTCTAGATTCAAGTTATCATTTGATTTGTTCTTAATTTTAATTTATATCATTGAATTTTGACCTTGACGCTACTCCCCGTGACTTTGGAAATAAAAGTTTCAAATTTTGTTTAAAAATTCCTCTTTTGTTGGTTCGGGCATTGTTTCTGATGGTTTATACAGATTAATACTTGATAATCAATTTGCTGAACTATTCTTACCTTGCATCATAACGTTGGTATTAAACGTAGTCTCAAGAATGAAAATTCCTCATACTTGAGGCATAAAAGGCTGGGACATATTCCAGAGAAAGGTTACTTAGATTGGTAAAATATGGGATTCTCTTGAACCTAGTTTTTTTTCTGATCTTGGAATGTGTAGATTGTATTAAGGGAAAAACAAATAAAACACACTGTAGTGCTGTGCCAAGAAGTACTGATCTTCTTGAGATTATCCATACATACATTTGTGGGCCTTTTGACAATCCATCTCTTGGTGGAGAAAAAAATATTTTATCACTTAGGATTTTATTCATGCTATGTTATAATGCCCATTTTAAGATGAAAAATCTCAATCGGTTGATGCCCTTGAGGTATATATCATCGAGGTTGAAAGACAATTAGATAGAAAAGTGAAAATCATTAGATCCGATAGAGGTGGTGAATACTATGGAAAGAATGATGAAAACAGTATGCCCCGCCCATTTGCTAAAAATTCTTGGAAACATGGCATATGTGCATGATACTTAAGGCCCTCGAATGCCATGATAACGGTGTAGCCGAAGGTGTAATCGTGATTTTAAAGGAAGGCGTTATATATTTAAGTAATTCTTAAATTTAATTTAAATCACTGATGTGTTGTCGGAAGATCACAGATAATTTGTTAAATCGGGTTCTTAGTAAGTCAGTTCCAAAAACCCTTTTTGAACTGTGGACAGGGAGGAAACTGAGTTTAAGACACCTACATGTTTGGGGTTGTCCAACCGAGCATCAGTACAATCCATATGAAAGAAATTGGGACGAACGAATGCAAAGGTTCCTTTTATTGGTTACCCCAAAACTTAAAGGGTATAGGTTTTTTATTGCCCTAATTACAAGATGAATTGTAGAACGGCCATGATTCATTGAAAATGGTGAAGCCAGTGGGAGTGATAAATTGCAAAATGTGGTTATCCAAGAAGTTAGGGCACAAGTTCCTGTACCTATGGATTCAAAGGAAATTGTTGTTCCTATCATTGATGAAAAACCTGAAAATATTGAACAACAAATTAATGAACCACTACTCCATAATGAGGCTGTCACCTATGAACCCATAGTAGATGGACCCATAGTAGATGGACCACAAAAAGTAGTATTAAAGAGATCTCAAAGGGTTAAGAGGACTGCTATTTCGGATGATTATGTGGTTTATCTAAAAGAATCTGATTTTGATATAGGAACGGTAAGGATCCGGTTCTTACTTTCTACAAGCCATAGAAAGTAATGATTCTGCTAAATAGATTAATGCCATGAATGATGAATTAAAATCAATGGACCAAAATGAAGTCGATCTCAGTTGAATTGTCCAAGGATACAACAAAGTTATCGTAAATAAATCTTGTAAGACTCAAAGTTCCACTGGTACATCGAATGACATAAAGATAGACTGAAATAAAGGTTCTACTCTAGGTGCTGAGGCATTTCTTGACTATAGAAAGATCTTCTCTCCCGCGGTCCAAGGAAGGTCTCCATTTGTGAACTGGCTATGGCATTAGTAGTTCATTATGATTTAGAACTGCACGTAATGGATGTGAAAACTGCTTTTTTTGAATGGGAGTTTGGAGGAGCAATATCATGGAAAAGTGTGAAGAAAACTATCACTGCTTCATCCACTATGGAATCTGAATTTGTGGCATGCTTTGAGGCCACGGTTCATGGATTGTGGATGCGAAATTTTATCTCAGGACTCGGGGTTGTCAATTTACTGCTGTCACTGAGGATTTCCATTGTGATAATGTCGCGAACAGATTCTTCCTCTAAGAAATCCATAAGTATCTCTAATGGTGCCAACACATGGAACTCCAAAATAATTTTCCAGTGCTAAGAAGTCTGTAAACAATGAGTGTCAATTGAACATATAAGCACATTGCTTATGGTTGCAGATCCACTGACGAAAGGATTGCCAACAAAGACATTTAAGGAACATGCTAATATAATGGGAATTGACGATAGCACATAACAATTGCTACTTCTATGAAATGGATCACATAATGATGTTTTTCTTATTTGACACTTTGAGATCTTTATAAAGGTGTTTCTGTTTGATAAACCATGTTTTAAATGTGTACGTACATGTATAATAATAAATGCATGATGACAGGAATAGTCTCTGACAAGGGACATTATTGCTGGGACTTATGAAATCTCTCCTTGTTTCATGCACTCAATTTAAACAAGCACTAATGTTGTGGTGCATGAAAGGGACTCATGTCAGCCTTTATTGATATGGAACCATCACGACTCGCATTACTAGGTTTTTTAATTATAGTATTATGATGACTGACTGAAATTCAAGATGAATATGATTTATGGCGCACCTAATGTCTACTTTATTAAACTCTAACATTAAGTTATCATATGTGAAAAGTGGGAGAATGTAAGACTAACTTCGTAAATTAGTGTTTAATGACCCATATGAACAGATGTTAACGGGTTAAGGTTTCAGATGTGTTGGCGTACTCGCTATAATCTTACAAAACTTGGTAATGCTTTGAAACCAGTATTTCCACATCCTACTTTGATGGACATGTGGAATATAACGGTCTTGAGGAAAACCAGTCCTCTCTCTCACTCTTAAGCAGTAAGAACTCCCTCACTTTACTCCATCAAACTGTCCTCACATGATGGTAAGGTGGTGGTATGAGAGGAAATCGATTTAGTCCCAGGCAAAAGGCTCAAAGCAGAGGGTTTCAAAGCAGAGGTTGATTTCCTGCCTCCGGGAGCAAGTGAGTCAGTAACAAGAAAGTTCGGTGAGAGTTCTGGCTATTAAAATGGATCTAGGTATGAATGCAATTTATTCCACTGCATTAAGAAAAATCAACTAACACACAGAGTCAGTGGGATGATCATATTATGATTAGAATGAACAACTGTGATCTCCAAGGCTTACACCGCGGATCGAAAAAGTCTTCTCCTAAATCACGTAGTGCAATAATCACACAGATTCTTTGTCCATTATACAGAGCATGCAGTAACATTGCACTGTGGGGACTGGTATAATGATTATAGTCAATTTCAGCCAAACTTTTCTTCAATGCATACGCTTGGATCAAAAACTAATTATTAAATACTGGTATTAATCGAAGTTGCACACCTGCTGTACATACAAAGTGGTAATACAGAGCTTGATATAATGATTACAGTGAACAAAATGGATTCATCGCATGGAATGACAAAATGGAAAAAACATTATTAAAAATTTACAGATATTGTTTTCCTGTGGCTCAAGAATAAATATAAATATGGATGGTCGTTGAAATCTTGGATTAGAATTGAACTCTGAAATCTCTTTTACATTTTATTTCTACTTATACTGTTCTCTCCCTATGCATTTCTATTATCGCTTTCAATTCCTATACACCTAGATTATATTACAAATTATTGAGTTTGATAATTGAGATTCAATAAACGTAGGTAAATAATAATTTTAAAACTTTGTTTTAAACTCTAGAGCATTTTGCTTATCAAAACTGTTATTCTCAATAATTATGCAGAAAAGACAGATTTAATAAATCATTAGTGCTTAATAAGCTCTATAGACAGATTAAATGTATCGGAATATTCCAGAGTCACAATCAAAAATAAAATGTAATGGATTCTAACTGATTAACTCTAGCCATTATAAATACATCTCACATGTGTTAACTTTACTTTTATCTAATCATATTTAAAAACTACTTTGATAGCTAACCCATTGCTGCTAAATTATTAACATAAATTAAAAATATTAACACCATAAAATCAAGCCAACAACCATTTAACCATCAGTATTAGTTTTCTTAGATAGAATTGGGGTAACCTACTTCCATTGCATAATTATTATAATGTATACACAAAATGTAGTTGGAATGATTTTCAAAATAAATTCACCCAAATTTCACCAAATTTTATGAGGATTTGAAATTTATATGGAAGAGAGGTCGGTTTAGCATTTTATAACGGATTTATATTGAATATACCATGTGAGGATTGTAAAGTGGGCCCTTAATGTATGAAAACTGCAACTTTGGATCCTTGAATACCACCAAATGTGTGTCCAAAGTGTTGATGTCTTGAAAATATTATAAATGATGCACAGGTTACTATTTTTATAGCGTAAGAAAGCAATATCTATCATGGTAAAATAATTCTTCACGGGTTCTGAAGCAGCCGCCTTGTTTTATTGTGTGGGTTTATATTTTGGCACGAAGTATTTATTGTTAAATTTTATGTTGTTTGGTCTGTCATTGGTTAGTGGCACTTTGTCCTAATCCTCACTGACCTCAAACTCACATTTATAGAAATTGTGATCGATTAGTGACACTTTGTCTGAACCATGAATTAGTTAGAATTCTCAAATTCACATGTATAGAAATTCTAATTAATAGAGGTTTCATTAGCTGCTCTATGATATGTAGGTGGGGGTATGGGTAATAATAGAGAAGTAACTTTGGGAATTTTTATTAAAGTTTTTCTATTAATGCCTCCCACCTATTATTATGTAGTAAATTCAATAAAAAACTTTTTACTTCATTAAAGTTTTTCTATTACCCTCTATTAATGCACCCCACCTACATATGTGGGCTCTGGGCATAGAAAACTCATTAAAGTTTTCATTTTCGTTGTTTACACTAGGATTATATGGAAATAACTACTCAAATCTACCAATCCAACAATTCTTCAAAAAAATATCATCATTTTTTAAAACCTTTAACCTACTAAAACAAATCTGAAGCAAAACTCTTTATATATTACATATAAAATGATTAGAACAACATCTCATTGTAAAGTTTTAATTTTAAAATTACAATGTAAATCTTAATTGTCATAATTTTCACTTTCAAACTTTTCAACATCACATCAAAATAAACATTTTAAAAGCTTATAAATACTCTTATTCTGCACCCATTTCTTTTCACACATTGCATCTAAACATCGATCATAAAACTTTAGGGAAAAAAAAATCTATATATATGCAATGTACCCACCCATGATTGGTATACATGTTCAAACTACACCACAAGGCACCATGCAAAGAATGTACCTTTCATGCAAAACTTGGAATAAATATCGTTGTGATGAGCCATATTGTTATGTTCCTCAAATGATTTGTCCATAGTCTTTAGAGGTTGCTTGTAACGAGTATTTGTGTCATTAATATGAACCTTAACCTTTTTTTCCTTTAGTTTTAGATTGTTTTGACATTGTTATGTTTAAATTTATCTAAAAGTTATATTATATCAGTGTAAACTTATTTTAAATCTAGATTTATGGAAAAGAGTTTTAATGTGTTAGTGTAAATTTATTTTAAATCCAAATTTATGAAGAAGAATTGTATTATATTGTATTGTTTTTTGTTTTTTAATTAAACTAACTTTTATTTTATTATTATTATTTTTTAATTAAACAAATTTAACTTTTTAACATTTCCTAAATATCTCAACATCTCCTCCATATTAAAATGTTTATTAGATTTATATTTGGTTATGATTGTCTTGATGAATTATATCTTATACATTAGACATTTACTAGATTTATATTTTGATTTTAATTTTTACTACATGGTAAATGGTATGAATTTGAATAATATTTTCTTTTATATTTGGATTAAAAATGATATTTTTAATTCGTTTTCTAACACTTCTAAAAAATATTATCTAAAATAACTTTTCATAAATTAAAAATAACATTTATTTTTATATATTGTGATTTTTTAAACCTCTCTTTTAAATGTTTATAAAATACAATTTAAAATGTTCAATCATTGCTTTGTGACATTGATAATGTCTCTTCATGATAATTATATCATTTCTTTGTGACATTGATAATGTCTCTTCATGATAACTATATGAGACATTTTGGGATGTCATTTCGTTTTTATTTCCCACACTTTATAATATCTATGTTTTGTGTTTTTTAATTATCAACATAGAATTTATTTTTTATGTTTCCATATATATATTTTTCCAGAACCACGACACTTTGTGCCATTTTAAAAAAATAATGTCCCAAACTTCTCTTTTTTAGTATTGTTGTTATTTTTAAATTTTTTCTCCTCATTTCCTTCTCTCTTATATTTGACACACATACATATGTATTTAGATCCCCAAAACTAACATCCTCAATTCTTTAAAAGACAAATTGACGCACTTTTCTTCCTCTCCTCCAAAGGGTTGGCTCACTCTCCTCATCTTGGATACTTGAATTCCACTGAAATGTAACGACTCCTTGGGTCTCCCATAAGCACCTGCAAATCTAATCTACCTACACTCATGTTTCTTCCATAAGGAAACACAAATGCATATGACTGTATTTACTCTTTGTGCCTGTACTTCTGGATATCCTAAATCTTACTCCTCCTAACTCTTTCCTCTAAATGGTTTTCCCAGGTTCCAACCTCCGCTACACGCCTCCTTGGATTTGCTAGCCCCTCTACTCATGGCTCACTCCTCAGAATTCATGAAGTTCTAGGGCCCCTCTTCCTAAGTGTAACCTCCATCCTCCTCGATTCCTGAACCTATAACCACACAGATGCTCTCCCAAGAATCAACGATTAAGATTGAATCACACTTCAGACTTCACTTAATTTAATGAGTCCTTGAACTTGTCGAACTTCGTGGGACCAAAATGCTCCACGGCTATGTTTCGCATAGCTTCACCAGATCCACCGGTCTAGAATTGTTCGCCTTATTTCAAGGACAAATCTATCATTCACTAACTCTCAGTGAAGACTTTAGGGACTTCTCTCCTTGAAGAATTCCCTGGCTGCCTTTCCTCCCCGAGCTTCCCCTTCGATTTGTTCCTTTGAACAATCTCTTTGACACTTGGTTGAATTCTTGGTCCGTGCACGCCTTGCAACAGACTTCCATCCACACTCACTCCTCCTCGGATGGTTTTCCACTTTGCAACCTGTTTCCCAACTGCTTATGTCTCTTGTGACTGAAATCACGCTATCCTTCATGAGCTTTTGAGTCTAAAAACTCTGTCACACATTAATTCCCGTGACTGCACCTTGCATACATATGCTTCAATTCTCTTTCCGAGCTTTGAGTCTCCGATAAATTCCATGCACTCCTTGCGGACGCTTATGCACACCTTGCACCTGCCCACCAAGAGAAATGATTTAAACTTTATCTACTCCCTTACAATGACCTACATCTAACAAAGAACGTAGTCATGGAATCAAGAATAGAAATAACAGAGAACTGATAAATATCATAAGCTTTACCATTCATCTGTGATAGACACATAACACCATACATTTGGGACAATATATCTCTATTATATTCATTCAACAAAACATTTACAAGAGTTACAATAGTTCTTTGTATCTCCCAACTCTTGGCTTATAATGGTAATCTATACATTAGATTCAACAACCTCTCTTCGGAAATAATATAATGCTTTATACAATGGGAATTTCTTGAGTTCTTCCCTCCAACTTACAATTTACCGTCTTAATGGAATTGAATGTTAAATAATAAACTACTTAATACTCAATTACAATAAATACCAAGTCGCATACATGAGAGCACAAGTTCCAAATCTATAATGTGATCTGATTCATAAAATAAATACATTCCCCCCATCAACTTTACGTGATGGCTCAGCCTCCATTCATTAAAGACATTCATAAATCAAAAGTTTTGTTATATATCACATTAATACATTGATCATTTGAAATTCAAAATATTTCAAAATGTATGCTTGTGCGCCCAACTATCTTCCATGTTTGAGCTTTATGGAGATGCTCCTACATAATACTCCTTTGGTTGAAAAATTCATGGACTCTGTCCATGAGCTCCTACACCAACCTTCCATGCTTCCGATCTTTGTTTTCAATTATCCAACTGGCATCTTCTACTAGTCATCCTTTCCACTTCACTAAGTATTCAAAATACATCTTCCTTCTTGTCTTCTTACCAACCCTTTGATCTATGATATTTTCCATCTGCGAATTCTTTGTTATATGCATCTGTTTCTCCCACTAGATTTTTATTTGATCTTCGGGTCTTTCAACTCCATCCTCCCTGTATGGATAACCACAATGTTGAATATGGGTGATATTCCTACATTTTATGGCAATTCTAACTCATAAGCATTCTCACAAAATCTCCTCAATATTTAATATGGCCCTATCTTTTTCTAATTGCATCTTTTATTATATGTTCCTGAATATTTCCTTTCTGATATGCTATAACTTGATCCCTAAACTTCCCAAATCTAAGCTCTCTGTGGTTGGATCAACTCTATGCTTTGTATCTGTTCTTCTTCATTTTACATCTTGATTGTGAAGTTCCCGTATCTCTACAACGAATTCTTCAAATTTCACGCTTCTGGAAATCACATTGTTCTTGCATCCCTTAACTCCGAAACTCCTCTTGCATTCATTCCATACACTCATTTGAAATGGAATTTTCCTAATAGCTTCCCATTCACCGAAATATTATATGCAAACTCCTAATTTGTGCTAGAATTTGATCCCTCTGACTATGGTGTTCGGTGATCAAACTCCTCAAAAAATCTCCTAGGCTTCTATTATCTATACTATTCCATCCATGTGTTTGTGGATGATATGCAGAACTAAAAAATATATCTGGGTCTCTAAATTTTTCCACAACTCTAGAAATGACTAACAAACTTGGTATCCCTATCCAAGACTATACTCCTCGGGTCAATCCATGGAGTCCTCGCCAACCTCCTTGAAAACACTTTGAACATGCGCTGCATCATTTGTCCTTTGGAATGGAATAAAGTGTGCCATCTTAGCTAGCTAGCAATCTCAAATTGAAGTTCCTACTCCTAAATAATCAATGTCAATCTTCTTCAAATTCAGTTCTATGTGTTAATGCAAGGTTACTAGTTTAACTTGAAATCAAAGAGGTGGAATTCAATACCTTGTCTAATTTACAAAGGTTTTTCCCTCCCAAATTGAGTGTAAGATTATATTACTTGTGGCGATAAAATATTAATCAAATTCACCATTTCAGTAACACCACTAAATTATGAATTATTATTGATATCCAAATACCCATTAGATGGTCCTCGTGCACAGTATGTTGTTATAGGGTAAAATCACACTAATTTTGAGGTACCTCTTATTTAGCATTTGAAATATAAGAAGAGGAATCCACAATATGTGAAAACAAGGAATTCATGGATAGAACAACCCAATTGATATCTTGAGTCTACTCTTGCACATAAGAAATAATTGAGTGGAAAGAAGTGTTTATGAGGATTATTGTTGAACCATATCATTGCTACTATATTATCCTTTTGTTTATAAGTGCTTAGAAGGAAAGGTCCATTAAAGAAGAATATTCAATGGTCACTTAAGGGTTGAAGGGAGAGTGATGGTAACATTTCTTCAAAAAATATAAGATTGACTTTAGAAGTGATATCATGACAAAGGATATGCATGTGAATGAATTGTGAATTTTGAGTAACCTAAATTAATGGAAGATAACACGTGAAATGGTGGAAGGTGGAATTTCACAAATGGATATTTGGTCTCAATAAGGCGGAGAAATTTTATGGATATCTTATGAGTGAAGAGATGGGAAGATTGCATGAAAGTGTCTTGTCCATCATACCCTTGCACCAATCCCAAATCACAAGGAGTTTCTATATGCTTGGATGTGTAACTCTTGTGTGTAATTTGTCATAAGTGCAATTGAAAGATAACGTGGATCCCAATATCTATAAACTTAAATAACATGCATAATAGGGACATAATCACTATAAAATTTGTGACTCCTAGTCTTATATTATTTCCTATCATAACAATATTCAATGATAATGGAGTATCCAAGTCATTGGAAACCAAGAGTTGCAAGAGGTAAGGAAGAGTTGCAAGAGGTAAGGAATATAGGGCTGCACCATTGCTAGTGAAATAAATCTTGGTTTCTATCCCAACTAATCATACAATAGGCACATGCAAGCCAAGTAATCAGAGTGACCCCTAAATTCCAAATATACATGTACTTTTCCAACCTAGTCCCAATCGAACTTGTCTCATGTCTTAGGCATGCCTCCTATTGCAAGATCATCATGTTGAGTTTCCTTGTGCCGTGATCCACCCAATTCACCCAAGACTTAGGTGACCACATGTCTCAAGTCTAACTTTCCCCTTGTTTATTGTATGCATGTCTCTCAATTCACACTTGTATTTCGACTTGCTTTCACAAATATGATGTTCTTCTCACTGTAGTGACTTGTGAATCCCGAGATCATCTTCCATTTGAAATATTATCAAGAGAAACTCACCCAACTCTTCACTTCATTATATGAATCCTTAAGGTAAGAAAAATCACAATATGTTGGAGGGACTTGGATCCTTGGGGGAGATTGACCCTTTTGCCCAAATTTGCCTCAGATGTCTTATTGTCCAACTGAGTTTTATGACTGATGATGATGCATTGACTCATCCCAACTCATTCCATATATATGTGTCCAATCCCTTACATGAATTTTGACATCATTTGGCCATGGGTCAAGTTGACTACTCACTCGTCTTACCATGTGGAGTACTCAACTACAATGCATCCACCATCATGTTGATTCATTGGGTCTCTTACACACAACTCATCCATTGCATGAATCATACCCATCTCTCTGCACCTTGAGTCATCCACATGATACACCAAAGGATGGTGTGCCCAAGATGTCTACATGGTGAATGTGCTCATTATTTTTTATCTATGGTGATGTGTGGATCAAGGCACCATGCTTACCTATTGTGATCTCCAAGTGTATATTTCCCATCCATATAAATATTGGCTAACCCACTCAAGTAACTTATCCAAGTATGCACTCTCAAGTACGTCAAACTTAGTCGATCCGCGACATGAATTGTCCAACTACAAGCGTGCCTCTCTGTTTGAGTCACCTAGGAAACCCTGACTTATGTGTCTTTATAAGATGTCTTGTTGGCCGAGTGGAGGTGTCATGTTCTATCCTCACTGAAGTCCTTACATCCTCCCCCACCAAAAGTCATTTTTTCCTAAAAAAAATCCACAAAATCTACCTTCTCCAAGAATCCTCTCGAACTAGTGCCTCCATCTACAACTTTGTTTGCTAGAAACCCCAAGTTTCATGCTAATTGGAAACCTCAAATTTTTTCCTATTTGAAAATCCCAAGTTTCCAAAGCTCAATGAAATCATATGCAACTACGTGTAATCATCTACATGCCACTTTCTGCCAAAATTTGTAGCGTGACCAATCTACTTGCTACCTTGGAAGGACGTGTCCTCCCCTCTATTTGCAATGCACAAATTGCCAATGTAATGTTGCGTTGATCATACTTTTCTCTATTTCTACTACTACTGTCTCCATCACTGCCACTATCTCAATTGATGCAACCCCAAATAGAACACCAAAAATGTCTAAGTGTTGAACTCTTATGACCCATTGTTGCATCCATACTTCAACCATCTTCTTCATGTCTCCACATGTTGACGTCCCCTACCTCCTGAACTAGTTGGGAATCTAGTACAAACATTGCATCCAGACCATGATAACATACTTACTCATGCCTAATCATATAATTTTCTATCCGCACATTCATTACTCCATTCAAACCAAAAATACCAAGGCAAGGTCACTCTTGCCTCACTGCTATTGTCATCATCCAATCTTCATCAAGGAGAACTCTCACAATGTCCAAGTGTACTTCCAAGTTTACTATCATTCGATTCATATCAAAAAAATATTGGACCAATGCAAGGTCACCTCACTTGCCTAACTACATTGTGAATTCACTCCAAATCAAAATCTCTGTGACAACTTGACTCCACTACTCACTTCACTATGGTTTGTGCCACATCCAAGTCATGTGAAGACTTGAGGAAATCAACATGCAACTGCTACCTGCAAGTCCAACTAAATATACCTTGCACCTTGATCTTCTCTCAAGTATGAAAGTCTGACTTCCTTAGTCAAATTATCCTATCTTCTTCATCCATGACTTTGTATATGGAATGTCTGATCTGCTTCAAGTACTACAAATACAAACCACCACTGAACCATTACTTCAATTCATTGAAATTATTTTTTCATACACTTCACCATGTATTGAAATGATTAAGTCTCTCAACCAACCATATTTCCCAAGTCATGAAAATGAACCACATGCCCAAGGTGATCTTTTCATGTTGCAAGCCAATTTTTTCGTGTAATCCTCCAAGCTAAGGCAAGTATCCAACTCACCTCCTTCCACTGAGCCAACTCTCCACAACCCAACATCCAAGATGAGTGCGATAAATGCACCCACACACCTTGAATGCCTCAACAAGCTAACCAAAGTGCCCGAAGTCAAATGAGGAACTCTAAAGAAATTCCCTTCCTTCTTACCAAATATGGGCACATCTGAGCCAATTCTCTTGTCAACTTCAACCAATGATCCTTTCGATCTCCAATTCAACCTGCAATAATACACAAACTAGAAAGGAATACTCTACCTCATCCAATGTACCATACCAAAGGTTGGAGAGCATACCTCAACTCATGTGGTTTACATCTACCCATTCATATTGACTTCAACATTTTCTTGGTTGGCTTCTTTTTTGTCTCCATCCATCACTTAGAATAAAACTACATTTCCTCAACAAGTGTTTCATACTTTTGCATTGTCGTCGTGATTTTTAATTCATCACATGACTCAACAAGTCTATTTAAGGAACCCATGCACCTAGGCACTCATCTGCATTTTCCTCTCAAACTTGGCACATTTTTGTCTTCAATGAATACTTCATTGTAGCGATCCCTCCAATACCCCTCATCAAAGAGTCATGAAGTTATCCAGGCCATAATCATTGTTGCCTCCAATTTTTCCTTTGTCTGTCACTGGACTTGTCCAAGTAGGTTTCCTCAAGCTCATTCCCACACTTTCCCATGTAAAGGAATCCAAAAACACTCTATGACCCCTATGAAGTTCACAATAGTTGAGCTACTTCCAATTTTGTTGGTTTTCACCATGGAAATGGATTGCACTTGGTTTTCATCCAAGCCGCCCCAATTTCCTTCAAAGAAATCATTGCAACACCTTGGAAATACAATAACTTGAAAACAACCATACCTTACATGATGACACCCTTATATTCACCCATAGTTCAATTCCTCGTGCTTTCATGGACCTACGACTTGCCCCAAACCATCATATGTTATTGTGAAACAATATTGTATCACACTCTTTGTTGTGACTCAATACTTCTCACGTTCCCTTAGTCACTTCAAAAATTCATTTAAGTTAGAGTCTCTTTGTGCATCGGGCCCATTTTCCTTCCATTGTATCACCCATCCCCATGCTTGGTTGTCTTCTGCACCAAGGTGCCATGCTCACTTCACTCAACTGTCAAGTCAGTCTACTACTAATTGACTCACCCAACTATGCAAAGAGTTAACTCATCTAAAGGTTGCAACTAACCTCAAATTCACCCAACAAGCTAGCTTGACTTAATCAACGGTCTTGGCGATGCTTGAAATGAAGATGTCACAATGGAGTGCACACAACCTAACTACCTTCAAGTCTACTACTAAAATTTTTCTTTGATTGCCTCTGATACCATCTATCATGAAGGAGATAGTTGTGAAGAGCTCACCAAATTGTCTTCAATTTTGGTTCTGATACCATCTATCACGAAGGTGATAGTGGTGAAGATGTAACCAAATAGTTTTCAAAATAATCTCTAATATCAGTTGTCACAACCCCACAAGATACCTACCTGAGATGTTTCATCTTCACACACTCCTTGGGGTATGCAACACCATGATGTTTAAAACTTAGTGGTTAAACCATTCCAAGTCTGCCTTGTCTAGACTATACCTCTTCACTTGAAACTACCCATATTCCATTCCAAGCTACAACGATTCAAGCCTACTCACTTAACTCTTTAAAAATTGTATCACAACAAGAAATTACCGTTACAAATAGTTACACATTCAATGTAGCATGTAAACAATACAATGCACAATGTATAGTGTGAAGGGAATTAGGAATTGTGCCTAACACCCCTCTTATTATACAAATGCTTTAGAACATTTTACAAAGAGTATGTGGCTCATAAATAAATATACATATTTTTGGTTAGTCATGTGATTTCATCCCTAAAGCCCCAATACACATGTACTCTTGAAACCTAATCCTAGTCAAGTTCGTCTCTTATCTTAGGTTTTCCTCCCATCACAAGATTGTCGCATTGAGTTTCCTTGTGCCGTGGTCCAATCAATTCACCCAAAGACTTAGGTGAAAATAGGTTTCAAGTCTAAATCACCCCTTGTTCACTGTATACATGTCTCTCAGTTCACATTCATCTTTCAACTTACTTTCCCATGTCTAATGTGATTCCCACCATCGCACCTTGTCAACCCCAAGATCATCAACTAGCTAAAATAATCTTAACGAAACTATCCCAACTATGCACTTTGTCACAAAAATCCCTAAGGTTGCATAAGTCATTCTATGTAGGAGTGACTTGGATCCTTGGGGGATCTGTTGACGGGCGAAACAGTCCATCCGTCAACTGAGAGAGTGGAACCGGTCCGGGGTTGTCTAAATAACCCAAGCCGTTTGGTATGGACCACCCTGACAAGTTTAACGGCTCCGTTGGCCGCTCTAAGGTCTCCTAAGGGAACCAAAGAGAAAAGTTGAATTGAGCTAAGAGATCTAAACTAAGGAAACTAGAAACTAATAAAAACAAATAAACTAACTAAACAAAAGAAATCAAACTAAAATAAAGGAAACTAGAAACTAATAAAACAAACTTAAACTAACTATACTAAACTAATTATAAACTACTAACTATTCTATCTACAAACTACTAACTATTCTTATAATAACTCAAATCAACTACTTTAATTATCAGCTAATTACAGTTTATTCACAAATATACATTACATACAATCTACAGATTTAAATAAAACCTGTGAAACTCATTTGCTTGCTGTCCCAAGACAGCAAAGGTAACTCTTTTTTGATTTTATTATTTATAAATAAGAAAACAAACTAACTGAAATTAAAACAAATCAAAACTATATCTAGATTAAAACACCTAATGCAAGCAATAGACTAAATACTATTTGACCTGGAAACGCTCCAAGTTTGTCTTGCGTATGATATCTTCTAAGCTGATTGGAGGAGGGAAACTCACACCAGTTAAGCCCTTAAGCTTCTCGGAAACGATCAGCTAATATGCTTCCTGAATTATTATTACAAGACAAACAAGACATAAAAGGTTATCATAACAATTTTTTGATTATAAATTCCTGCAAAAGGGGAAACCTATTGTGCAACAAACTTATATATTCCAATTCAAATTATGAAGAAGACAAAGCTATCATTCACTAATAAGAACTGATAATTATTATGCCTTTTATCGATTTAGGAAGAAACAAGATATGGATAACTGCAATAAGATTATATCATTTGCGTGTGATTCAGATAGCTAACGCAATACCAAACCATAAACAAACTGATATACAAAACAAAGAACAGAGTGTTGATATATTGAAAAGCGGAAAGCTACAACAAAACACCAATTCTGCTCCAGTTT
>SNQJ01S0038180.1:58935-71814 GCA_010110895.2 Picea sitchensis | reverse complement strand
AAAGAAGCATCTAGAGGAAGATCCTTCTAGAAGCGAAATCTTCTATTAGGTCTTCTTACATCTGCCTTATTCTATTTTATTGAAAGGCCTTATTAATATTGACCTTTATTACATCCGAATATATTGTTCTACCTATGTGCGGGCTAGGACCCTAACATGTGCATACAACAAACAAGTGGAAAGTTAGACTTGTTATCTGAAGTCACCTAATTCTTGGGTGAATTGGGTGGATCATGGCTCAAAGCAACTCGACACGATAATAGTGTAGAAATGTGAATTGAGAGACATTTGTACAACAAACAAAGGGAAAGTTAGAATTGCAACCTACAATCACCTAAGTCTTGGGTGAATTGGGTGGATCACGATGTAAAGCAACTTGTCATGATAATGTTACAATGGGAGGTAGGCATAAGACATGAGACAAGCTCGATTGGGACTAGCTTGAAAAAGTACATGTGTATTGGGGATTTAGGGAAGTAGTCGCACAACTAACCAAAAAAATTTATATGCATGTATGAGCCACATGCTCTTTGTAAATTGTTGTAAAGAATTTGTATAATAAGATGAGTGTTAGGCACAGTTCATGTCACCCTCCATAGTATACATTGTGCCTTGTCTTGTTTACATGTTATATTGAATTTGTAACTATTTGTAACTCTAATTTCTTGTTGTGATATGATTGTTAAAGAGTTAAGTGAGTAGGTCTGATTCATCATAGCTTGGAATGGATTATGGGTAGTTCCAAGTGAAGATGTGTAGTCTGGATGATGTAGACTATTATATAGACTTGGGTTGGTTTAACCACTAAGTTTGAAACATCATGGTGTTGCATGCCCCAAGGTGCAAGAACACACAACATCTCAAGAAGGTGTCATGTGGGGTCATTACAGTATGCCTTCAAGGATTAAGCATGACATCTTTGGGGGTATGGAAAATTTTATATTCAGGAATTGAGCAAGTTGACTTCAAAATTATGTGTAGATTTGTGATGCAGGAGCATCGCCAGCAAAGCATAAGCGTGGAAGACAGCTGGGTGCACTAGTGCACATTTTGAAATATTTTGAATTTCAAACGATCAATGTATTAATGTGATATCTGACAAAGATTTTTTGAGTTATGAACGTCTTTAATGATCGGAGGTTGAACCATCATGAAAGATTGATGGGGAAATGTATTTTTTTTTATGAATCGGATCACAGTATAGATTTGGAGCTTTCTCTCTCATCTGTCTGACTCGATATTTATTGTAATAAGTGTTAAGTAGTTGATAGCATTCAATTCCATTAAGACAACATAGAGTAGTTGGAGGGAAGAACTCAAGAGAGTCCCTTTGTATCAAGCATTGTATTATTGTTGAAGAGAGGTTGTTGAATCTCGTGTGTAGATTTCCATTGTAAGCCAAGAGTTGGGGGATACAAAGAAACATTGTGTGAATGTATGTAAGTTTCGGTTGAATGAATATAACAGAGATATATTGTCCCAAATGTGTGTTGTTATGTGTCTATCTGAATGAATGTTAAAGCTTCTGATATTTATCAGTTCTCTATTATTTGTGTTCTTGATTCATGACTGCATTTGCTTTGTTGAATGTATGACTCGTTGTGAGGAGTAGAAAAGTTTCAATCATTTCTCTTTAGTGAGTGAGTGCAAGGTGTGCATAGAATCCGCAAGGAGTGCATGAATAAGTCTATCCCAGACTCAAAAGATCAGAAAAGAGAGTGAAACTTATATGTATGTAAGGAGTGCACTGATGTCTGCAAGGAGTGTGTGACAGAGTTTTTAGACTCAAAAGCTCAGGAGGAATAGTGTGATTTCAGTCACGGGAGAGAAAAGTGGTTGGAGAACAGTCGCAAGGAGAGCGAAGCCATCCACGAGGAGGACCCGAGTGGTGGATGAAATTTTGTTGCAAGGCATGCACGGATAAGGAATTCGACCAAGTGTCAAAGAGATTGTTCAAAGGAACAAATCAAAAAGGGGAAGCTCAGGAGGAAGAGCGGCAGAATTCTTCAAGGAAAGAAGTCCCCAAAATATTCACTAAGAGTCAGTGAAAGGGAGATTTGTCCCCAAAAGAAGGCGAACAATTCTAGATCGGTGGATCTGGTGAAGCTACGAGGAAGATAGTCGTGGAGTGTTTTGGTCCCTCGAAGTTCAGCAAGTTCGAGGACTCGATGAAAGTAGAAGTTGCGAAGTCTAAAGTCATGATTCAATCTTAAATGTTGATTGCAAGAGAGCACATGGAAAAGGATTTAGGGGTTCAGGAATCATAGGATCGGAGGTTACGGGCGGAAGGCCTAGGACTTCATGAAGTTGTGAATTCCAAACCATAGTGGGGCCATCGAATCTAAGGAGACGCGTGGCAGGAGTTCGAAACCTCAGAGAAAAATCATTTCAGAAAAGGTTGAGGGAAGGATTCGGGATATCCCTGAAGTCTGAACCATGAATAGGTAAACCCATCGTCATATTCGTGGTCGTTTATGGAAGAAACATGTGTGTGTATGGGTAGAGTCATTGCCGGTGCCCATGGGGACCCAAGGAGTCGTTATGAATCAGTGAATTTAGCGATCCAATACCAGGAGGTTGAGCCAACCCTTTGGAGGGGAAGAAGGGGTCTACGTCAAGAGTGGTATCAGAGCGAGTACGGAATTGAATTATGTAAGGAGTGGTATTGGAAGCGTCAACACAATGCCGCCTAGAAGACGTGTTGATCAGCATGTAGCTAACAGAGATATGGAAATAGAAATGAGAGAATTACGTGCGAGGTTGGATGCCATGGAAACAGTCCAAAGGAGAGTGCATGATGCTGGAGACGTCAACGAGGCAGAAATCAAAAATGTAGAGGTCGAAGAAGAAGTTGTGGCTGAGGATGCTACGGAAGAACGCTTTTTGAGAGTGGTTGCCAAATTGGGTGTCAGAGAGAAGATTGACATCCCTATGTATGAAGGAAATTTAGACACAGAGGAATTACTTGACTAGATATGAGCAATGAACAAGTATTTCGACTATGAGGATGTTGAAGAGGAGAAAAAGGTAAGACATGTTGCACTAGGATGAAGGGACATGCAACACTATGGTGGGATGAACTACAGGCTAACAGGAGGAGCAAAGGAAAACAAAATATCAAGAGTTGGGATCGAATGGTAGCCAAGCTTAAGGTGAAATGCATGCCCAAGGATTACCAGATAAATCTATTCAGGAGGATGCAGAACCTGAGATAGAGGGGATTGACTATGAAGGAGTACATAGAAGAGTTCTATAAGTTGAACATCAAATATGGATAGAGAGAGAGAGACGAAGAGAAAGATTCCAGATACATTAATGGCCTAAGGTATGACATTCAGGACGAAATTAGCATGGTGATAGTCAGAACTGTAGAAGACACATATCAAATGGCACTGAAAGCAGAAGAGAAGTTGGCTAGAAAGTAGAGTCAACAGAACAAAGGTTGATGCTTGAATAGAGGTAAGGGAGTTTTCCAATATAAGGCACAGAAGCCCAGAGACGATGTGGAGAAACCACATAGTCACTCTGAGAGAGGACGAAGTTCCCAAGGAAGACAGAGTGGTGGTAGAAGTTATTTTCCTAGAGGAAGAGGAAGAGACAGAGGAGGAGAAGTAAGGTGTTATTCCTATGGGAAGATAGGACATATGTCTTGGGATTTCCCCGAGAGAAAGAAAGGAGGTGAAGCTCACATCTCAGAAGCGCAGAAGCGAGATGTTGAGATAGAAGGTGTAGAGGATGGAAGATCCTTGATGATGAAGAAGGTTATTTTGAAGCAAGAGCCAAAGACCGAAAATCCAGTGCAGAGGAACAATTTGTTCATGAAAACTTGCAAAATGAAGGACAGAGTTTGCAAGGTGATAATTGACAATGGGAGCACTGACAATTTAGTATCCACGAAGATGGTGGAGAAGCTAGAGTTGGAGACGATTGCACATCTAACACCGTATAAAGTCTCATGGTTCTAGAAAGGNAAATAGGAGCATATAGGGATGAGATCCTATGTGATGTAATTCCTATGGACGTTTGTCATGTTTTTTTGGGAAGACCCTGGCAGTATGACATAAATGGTATTCATGATGGGAGGAGGAGTACATACACCTTAGATAAGAATGGTAGGACACACATGTTGCTGCCAATTGAAGAAAAGAAGGTGAAATATGAAGCCAGGTCGGGCATACTTCTCATGAGTGGGAAAGAAATCCTGAATGAAGTAAAGAAGGAACAAGAGATGTACTTTGTTGTAGTAAGGAAACCGAGGGTTATCCTTACGAGAACTTCATTGGAAGATTTTCCTGAGGAAGTTTAAGAGCTACTAGATAATTTTGTTGATATTGTAGTGGATGAGTTGCCAAACTCATCGCCACCTATCAGAAGCATCAGTCATCACATTGACTTGATACCAGGAGCAAGCCTGCCGAACAAAACAACATACAGATTGATGCCTCAAGAGAATTAGGAAGTGAAGAGATAGGTTCAAGATCTGTTAGAAAAGGGATTGGTCGGACAAATCTTGATTCCATGTGCAGTATGAACTGTATTAAGTCCAAAGAAGGATGGAGGATGGAGAATGTGTACGGACTCGAGAGCCATAAACAAGATCACCATCAAATACAGATTTCCATTGCCAAGGATGGATGACTTGATGGATTGCCTGAGTGGAGCCAACTATTTTTCGAAAATAGATTTGAAAAGTGGATATCACCAGATCAGGATGAGAGAAGGTGATGAGTGGAAAAAGCATTCAAGACGAATGAGGGGTTATATGAATGGATTTTTATGTCATTTGGATTAACGAATTCCCCGAGTACTTTTATGAGACAGATGAATGAAGTGTTAAAGGATTTCATTGGTAAGTTTGTGATTGTGTATCTAGATGATATACTGGTGTTTAGCAGGAATAGGGAGGAGCATTTGAGACATTTGGCATTAGTGATGAGGAGACTATAGCAAGAGAAGTTGTTAATTAATCTGAAAAAAGTCCTCTTTCTTGAAGATAGAGCTCATATATTTGGGTTTTGTGATTTATTCAAATGAGTTGAAGATGGATCCCGAAAAGATGAGAGCGATCAAAGAATGGTTGTCACCAAAGAATATCTTTGAGGTAAGAAGCTTCCATGGGTTAGCAAGTTTTTATCGGAAGTTCATTAGAAATTTTAGCGGGATTAGTGCTTAGATGATGGATACAGTGAATAAAAGACACAAGTCTTTCAAATGGACAGAAGAGGCTGAGAGAAGCTTCAACATATTGAAGGAGAAGATAACTGAACAATTGATTCTGGTTTTGCCGGATTTTGGAATGACATTTCAAGTAAGATGTGATGCGAGTGGGGTTGCAATTGGAGAGGTCTTAAGCCAGAACAATAGACATGTTGCATATTTCAGTGAGAAACTGAATGAAGATAAAAAGTACTCCACGTATGAAAAAGATTTCTACGCCATAATCCAAGCATTGAAGAAATGGAGGCATTATCTCATACTGAAGGAGTTTTTTTTGTATAGTGATAATCATGCTTTGCAATTCATAACTAGACAAGAGAAGTTAAACCAAAAACATGCTAAGTGGATAGATTTTATGCAAAATTTCACTTTTTTCATAAAACATATTTCTAGAAATGCTAACAAGGTTTTTGATGCATTGAGCAGGAGAACTTTGATTCTGCAGGAATTTCAAGTCAAAACCTTGGGGTTTGATCACCTTAAGGAAATGTACCATAGTGATCCAGATTTTGGAGAGGCATATGAAGCATGTGTGAATCATGGGCTCAGAGATAGGAGCTAGTGGGTCGAATATCTTATTCGGGATGGGTTGTTGTTCAAAGGATGTCAATTGTGCATACCAAGATGCTCGATGAAGGAAAATTTGTTGAAGGAAAAGCATAGTGAAGGTCTAGCCGGAAACTTCAGCCAGGACAAAACCTTTGCCCAATTAAACGGTTCATATTATTGGCCAAGTATGAGAGCGGAGGTGAAGAAATTCGTGAACAATTATAAGGTTTATCAGTATGCTAAGGGGAAGAAACATAACACTGGATTGTATCATCCATTTCCTATTCCATAGAGGCCTTGGGATGCAATAAGCATGGATTTTGTGTTGGGATTCCCAAGGACACAGAGGGGAACTGAATCCATATTTTTGGTGGTGGATAGGTTTTTGAATATGGCACACTTTATCCTGTGTCAAAAGACCAGTGATGCAACGCATGTTGCAAATTTGTTTTTCAAGGAGGTTGTGAGAATCCATGGATTTCCCAGGAGTATAGTTTCAAACAGGGATCCCAAATTTGTTGGTCATTTATGGAGGACATTGTGGAAAAAGTTGGGGACAGAGCTATATTTTAGTTCTGCATATCATCCACAAACAAATGGACAGATCGAAGTGGTGAATAGAAGCCTAAGAGATTTGTTGAGGAGTTTGGTCACTGAACACCATAGTCAGTGGGATCAAATTCTATCACAAGTTGAGTTTGCATATAATGACTCAGTGAATAGAAGCATTGGGAAAATTCCATTTCAAATAGTTTATGGAATGAATCCGAGAGGAGTTTCAGAGTTAAGGAATCTGAAACAATGTGAGCTTAGAAGCGCAAGAGCTGAAGAATTTTTTGCAGAGATGCAGGAACTTCACAATCAAATCAATGAGCAACTGAAGAAGAGTAGAAGTGAATACAAGCACAGAGTTGATCAACACAGTAGAAATCTTGAATTTGAAGTTGGGGATCAAGTTCTAGCACATCTACAAAAGGAAATATTCCCGAGGGGAACATATAATAAGTTGAAATTGAAAAAGATAGGTCCATGTAAAATCTTGAGGAGATTTGGCGAGAACGCTTATGAGTTAGAGTTGCCAGAAAATGTAGGAATATCACCCATATTCAACATTGTGGATTTGTATCCTTACAGGGAGGATGGAGTTGAAAGACCCGAATATCAAAGAAAAATCCAGTGGGAGAAACATATGCATGTAGCAAAGAAGCCGCAGATGGAAAAGATCATAGATTGGCGAGTTGGTAAGAAGACCAGAAGGAAGACATATTTTGAATACTTGGTGAAGTGGAAAGGATGACCAGCAGAAGATGCCAGCTGGGTTAATGAAGTAGATATCTAGAAGCATGGAAGATCGGTGCAGAATATTATGGATAGGAGTCCATGAATTTTTCAGCCAAGGGAGTATGATGCAGGAGCATCCCCAACAAAGCACAAGCGTGGAAGACAGTTGGGTGCACTAGCACACATTTTGAAATATTTTGAATTTCAAACGATCAATGTATTAATGTGATATCTGACAAAGCTTTTTTTAGTTATGAACGTATTTAATGATCGGAGGCTAAACCATCACGAAAGATTGATGGGGGAATGTATTTTTTTTATGAATCAGATCGCAGTACAGATTTGGGGCTTGCGCTCTCATCTGTCTGAATCGATATTTATTGTAATAAGTGTTAAGTAGTTGATAGCATTCAATTCCATTAAGACAGCGTAGAGTAGTTGGAGGGAAGAACTCAAGAGAGTCCCATTGTATAAAGCATTGTATTATTTCCAAAGAGAGGTTGTTGAATCTTGTGTGTAGATTTCCATTGTAAGCCAAGAGTTGGGGGATACAGAGAAACATTGTGTGAAGGTATGTAAGTTTCAGTTGAATGAATATAATAGAGATATGTTGTCCCAAATGTGTGGTGTTATGTGTTCATCTGAATGAATGGTAAAGCTTCTGATATTTATCAGTTCTCTGTTATTTCTGTTCTTGATTCCATGACTACATTTTCTTTGTTGAATGTATGAGTCGTTGTGAGGAGTAGATAAGTTTCAATCATTTCTCTTCAGTGAGTGAGTGCAAGGTGTGCATAGCGTCCGCAAGGAGTGCGTGACTAAGTCTATCCCAGACTCAAAAGCTCGGAAAAGAGAGTCAAATTTATATTTATGCAAGGAGTGCACTGACGTCCGCAAGGAGTGCATGACAGAGTTTTCAGACTCGAAAGCTCAGGAGGAATAGCATGATTTCAGTCACGGGAGACAAAAGCGGTTGGAGAACAGTCGCAAGGAGAGTGAAGCCATCCACGAGGAGGAGCCAAGTGGTGGATGAAAGTCTGTTGCAAGACGTGCACGGACCAGGAATTCGACCAAGTGTCGAAGAGATTATTCATAGGAACAAATCGAAAAGGGGAAGCTCAGGAGGAAGAGCGACAGAATTCTTCAAGGAAAGAAGCCCCTAGAATCTCCACTGAGAGTTAGTGAATGGTAGATTCATCCCTGAAAGAAGGCAAACAATTCCAGACCGATGGATCTAGTGAAGCTACGCGGAAGATAGCCGTGGAGCATTTTGGTCCCTTGAAGTTCGGCAAGTTCGAGGACTCGATCAAAGCACAAATCGTGATTCAATCTTAACCGTTGATCGCAGGAGAGCACGTGGTAATGGATTTACGGGTTCAGGAATCAGAGGATCGGAGGTTGCGGGCAGAAGGCCTAGAACTTCACGAATTTGTGAAGTCCGAACCATAGTGGGGCTAGCAAATCCAAGGAGATGCGTGGCAGGAGTTCGGAACCTCGGAGAAAAAGCATTTCGAGAAAGGTTGAGGGAAGGATTCGGGATATCCCCGAAGTCCAAGCCGCGAAGAGGTAAACCCACGGTCATAGTCGTGGTTTCTTGTGGAAGAAACATGTGTGTCTATGTGTGGGTAGAGTCATTGCGGGTGCCTGTGGAGACCCAAGGAGTCATTCTGACTCAGTGAATTCAACGATCCAAGACCGGGAGGTCGAGCCAACCCTTTGGAGGGGAAGAAGGGCTCTACGTCAATTTGTCTTTTAAAGAATTGAGGATGTTAGTTTTGGGGGTCTGAATACATATGTATGTGTGTCAAAAATAAGAGAGAAGGAAATGAGGAGAAAAAATTAAAAAATAACAACAATACTAAAAAAAAAGAGATTTGGGGCATTATTTTTTATTTTTTTTAAAAACACAAAGTGTCATGGTTCTGGAAAAAAATATATACTAGAAACATAAAAAATAAAGTCTATGCTAGTAATTAAAAAAAAAAAAACACAAAACATGGATATTATAAAATGTGGGAAATCAAAGAAAACAAATGACATCCCAAAATGTCTTATATAGTTATCATGAAGAGACAATATCAATTCACAAAGCAATAATATAGTTATCATGAAGAGACATTATCAATGTCACAAAACAATGATTTGGACATTTAGAATGTGTATTTTATAAACATTTAAAAGAGAGGTTTAAAAAATCACAATATATAAAAACAAATGTTATTTTTAATTTATGAAAAGTAATTTTGAATAATATTTCTTGAGAAGTGTTGAAAAAACTTAATTAAAACAAATGTTATTTTTAATTTATGAAAAGTACTTTTGAATAATATTTCTTGAGAAGTGTTGAAAAAACTTAATTAAAGATATCATTTTTTAATCCAAATATAAAAGTAAATGAATCCAATATTATTCAAATTCATGCAAATTTACCATGTAACAAAAAAATTATAATCAAAATATAAATCTAGTAAATGCCTAATTTATAAGATGTAATTCATCAAGACAATCATAATCAAATATAAATCTAACAAACATTTTACTTTACATTTCAATATGGAGGAGATGTTGAGGTATGGGAGATGTTAAAAAAAGTTAAAGTTTGTTCAATTAAAAAATAATAAAAATAAAAATAAAATCAGTTTAATTAAAAATAAATAAAACAATTACAAATATCATGCAAAACTTTGAAATGAAATAATAATAAAAATATATATATATATATATCTTAAAAATTTGAAACCTTTTCTATACTTGATAAATCCGAGTATAAGATGAATTTAGACTGATACAATGCAATTATTTTTCATAAATCTGAATTTAAAATAGATTTATACTAACACATTAAAACTCTTCTTCATAAATCTGGATTTAAAATAAATTTACACGGATACAATACAACTCTTAGATAAATTTAAACATAACAATGTCAAAACAATCTAAAACTAAAGGAAAAAAAGGTTAAGGTTCATATTAATGACACAAATACTCATTACAAGCAACCTCTAAAGACTATGGACACATCATTTGAGGAACATAACAATATGGCTCATCACAACGATATTTATTCAAAGTTTTGCATTTGAGGAACATAACAATATGGCTTATCACAACGATATTTATTCCCAGTTTTGCATGAAAGGTACATTCTTTGCATGGTGCCTTGTGGTATAGTTTGAACATGTATACCAATCATGGGTGGGTACATTGCATATATATAGATTTTTCTTCCCTGAGTTTTATGATCGGTGTCCAGATGCAATGTGTGAAAAGAAATGGGTGCAGAATAAGGGTATTTAGAAGTTCTTAAAATGTTTATTTTGATCTGATGTTGGAAAGATTGAAAGTGAAAATTACAATAATTAAGATTTACATTGTAATTTTAAAGTAAAACTTTACAATGAATGTTGTTCCAGCCATTTTCATGTGATATACAAAGAGCTTTGCCTCTGATTTCACTTCAAAGTTCTTTTATATATTATTTATTTTTAATTATAAAGATTCGAATTTCTATACATGTGGGTTTGAGAATTCTGACTGATTCAGACAAAGTGCCACTAACCGATGACAGACCAAACAACACAAACCACTAACCGATGACAGACCAAACAACACAAAATTTAACAATAAAGACTTCGTGCCAAAATATAAACCCACACCACACAATAAAACAAGGCGGCTGCTTCAGAACCCGTGAAGAATTATTTTACCATGATAGATATTGCTTTCTTACGTTATAAAAATAGTAACCTGTGCATCATTTATAATATTTTCGAGACATCAGCCTTTCTGGACAGACGACATGATTCAGCAATATTGATGGAATCCAAAGTTGCAATTCTCATACATTCTGAGACGGCCCACTTTACAATCTATCCTGTGAATATCCTTCGATATAAATACTACTCAGCCTCTCTCTCTTCCACTGTAAATCTCAAATCTCATAAATTTGGTAAAATTTTGGGTGAATTTTATTTTGAAAATCATTCCAACTAGAATTTTGCAATAAAATGGAATTTCTAATTCTATCTAAATTATTTTATGGAAATAACAATTTCGATAACAAAAATATACAGTTTAAAGAAGGTTGAAATTTTAAAAATCATTGTTACATTTTCTAAAAAAAGATATTGAATTTCAATTATCAAAGTCAATAATTTGTAATATAATTTATTAATTTGCAATGGTGTAAACAGATTGTAAAAAAAGCTTCAAGTTCGATTCTCACCAGAATTTACTTATAATCTATGATTGCTGAATGTGCGCTGAATGTGCGAACTGAAAAAAAATATTTACTGTGAATCTTTAGTTTTTTTGCCATTTTATCAGGCTATGCGATGAAGCCCTTGCCTCATAGTCATCCTACAATGGACAAAAGTCATAAAATGACAGTGTGCACCCGTGACTTGGGAGAATTTTTTTGATCTCGGTATGGACTATAATAATTATAATAAGCTGTTGTTGACTATAATAATTATAAGAAAATGACAGTGTGCACCCGTGGCTGTGAGTAATTTTTCGATCACTGTATGGAGCAGAACAGAAGCTGTTGTTCACTGTAATCATTATATCGAGCTCTGTGTTCTGCCTGTGTATCTCTCTAATATGAAGAAAAGTCTTAAAATGACAGTGTGCAACAGTGTGCACCCGTGACTGTGAGTAGTTTTTCGATCACTGTATGCAGCAGAACAGAAGCTGTTGTTGACTATAATAATTATATGATCCCCACGAGCTCTGTGTTCTGCCTGCGTATCTGTATAATATGGACAAATATCTGTATAATATGGACAAAAGTCTGCCTGCGTATCTGTGTTCTGACAGTGTGCCTGCGTATAATATGGACAAAAGTCTGCGTATAATATGGACAAAAGTCTGCGTATCTGTGTTCTGACAGTGTGCCTGCGTATAATATGGACAAATATCTGTATAATTTGGGAAGACTTTTTCGATCACAGAGATCTTCACGAGCTCTGTGTTCTGCCTGCGTATCTCCCGCGACTTAGTTGCACTCACAGTGTGCACCCGTGACTTTGTTGTAAAACCCGTGATCTCTTCTTACTTAGTTGTCCCACCCACCACGATTTTAAGTGCAGAGATGCCTTTGAAAAGAACTTTGGTAGGCACGTTACCCAAATGATATATTAATTCTAATTACTCTTTTTTTTACCTTTAAAAAGGTTATTAATATTTGCATGAATTGTTCCATATTGACTTTTAGAAGAACGAAGTGTAAGATTGCGAGACTTGATTGGCATATTTCATTATTCATTACACTAAATGCTTTGTTTTCATTTTTATTGCGAGACTTTGTTTTCATTTTTATTCAAAAAAAAACTATACTAAGATCCAAGTTTTCAAATCCATTTTGTTTATGCTCTTGTTGGACCCATTTTCAGAATCACAAAAAGAGTTGTGCTCTTTGAAGTACGAAGTTGCTCCAATACCCTTTTTGCCGACCCATGGAGATTAACTCTAAGGGAAGGCATGAGATTGGCAATTACTGGTTGTGAGGGGTTATCTGAAGTTTTTATATATGTGATTGAGTGTATGTTTGTTGGATTAATCTTGAAGTTTATTTAAAGATTTGAAAAACTCTATTGTAAAATGTTTTCAACATTAAGGTGAATGAAATTATATCTTTGAAAGTTGGTTTTTCTAATAAAGGGTTTTGAGGGTAAAGATCTTTTTTTGTATTTTGTGATTGATTTGTGATTGTTGATGGAATAGAATGTTGGATTAATCTTGACTTGACCATTGTTGGGTGTACCTTTAGTCATTTAAGGACCCACTATATTGGGTAACCCATGGTATTTGCATGTGAAAAAACCCATTTAA
>SNQJ01S0038180.1:19735-49084 GCA_010110895.2 Picea sitchensis | reverse complement strand
GGTGGGGACAGAGTTGAAACCTAGCACCAGCTATCACCCTCAGACAGATGGGCAGACCGAGATTGTCAACAAGTGGGTTGAAGGGTATTTGAGGAACTATGGAGGAGGACAACAGAGAACATGGGTAAAGTGGTTACATTTAGGAGAACATTGCTACAACACCACCTTCCACAAGTCCATTGGTATTACACCCTTCTGAGCATTGTACGGATATGATGCTCCCACTTTGGTAGACTTGGTCTTCGGGAAGGGCAGAGCTCCCAAGGCCAAGGATTGGATCATAGAGAGTCAGGAGATTCTCAATTTGTTGAAAGAGAACCTACAGACGGCGCAAAACCGATAAAAGATAAGTGCGGACATGCACAGGATAGAGCGCAGCTTTGAGGTTGGAGATTTGGTTTTCTTGAGACTCCAACCCTACAGACAGTCATCTCTGAAGAAGAGTGGGGCCGAGAAGATCAAGCCCATATTTTATGGTCCTTACAGGATCATGCGCCAAGTAGGCGAGGTTGCTTACGAGCTGAAGCTTCTAGAGGGGAGCAAGATTCATAACATGTTCCACGTGTCTTGCCTCAAAAAGGCAGTGGGACAATTCATTAACACATTAGAGGAGCTTCCCCCGTTGGATGAGGAGGGACAGTTGGAGTTAGTTCCAGAGGAGGTTTCAGAGTTCCAAGAGCGAAAACTAAGGAGCAGGGTCATTAGAGAGTGTTTGATCACATGGAGAGGTATTCCAATAGAGGATGCTACTTGGGAAAGCGAGAAGGTGTTGCAGCACCCTGGACTGGTATTGCTTGAGGACAAGCAATTTCGGGAAGGGAGGATTGTAATGTCCCTTTCCAAATAGGAGCTCCAGAAGATGAGGCTTAATGGTCTAAACCACCCCGTTAGACTATAGCCAGGGCCAAAGAGGGGTAAGTAGGGTTACTAGAGGTCACTCCAGTCACAGGTGTTATATTCGGAAAGTGACATTGAGCTAAAAAGGGTTAAAAGCACTTTTAAGTCATTATGAGCTAAAATGGAAGTCAATAGTGAATTAGGGTTTCAGCAGTGATTTAGGGTTTTGGAAGTCAACAGTGAATTAGGGTTTCAGCTTGATTTAGGGTTTTGGAAATCAACAGTGAATTAGGGTTTTAGCATGATTTAGGGTTTTGGAAAGCTATAAAAGAAGGGTCAGCGACCTAATTCATCATTATGCATATTATGACTTGTCATTAAGGAGAAGAGGCGCATCTCAGGAGAGATAGTTCAGTGTATTCCAGGAGGAAGACACCAGTTGGGTGATTTCGGTGTTGAAAGACACACCCTAGTCACCGGGAAGATCATCCAAGTCTTCCATCAGTCTTCATTGATTCCACAGNCAGTGCTCCCATATTTCGGGTATTATCTTTTAGTTGCTTATTTGTATTACAGTTAATATTCTTTTGTCTTTTGATCTAGCCGAGTGTTGTTATTTTATTCAGCCATAGTTGCTTATTTATATTATGGCTAAGATCCTTTGTATGTTGATCTAGTTGATTGTTGTCAGTTATTCAGCCACATTCAGCCATTTTGTAATCCACAGAGATATCATAATACAAACTTTGCAGTCCTTTGTCGCGTTTATTATTTGTATGATCATTTCTATGTTGTAAACCTTTGGTCCTACACACACATTAGCAGTGTTTCCTAGACTAGCCAAGTCATGAACATTACAAATCTTTAGGTAGTATTTTCAACCAAACAGATGATCGAATACAGAGAGAATACCACTCATAACATACTTGAATTTTTTTCCCCTGCCATAGCTATTGTGACATAAAAATGACTGCCTCCACTTTGAAATCGGGTCGGATCGCATTTCTAAGTTGTCTTGGATGTCAAGGGTCAGGAACATTGCAAGGAAAGAACCTTAAACCCCAAGTTTTCGACAACGGAGATAAATTAAAACTTGACAAAGAATCGAATGTTGAATAACCAGCCATTGCAAGCAGACCATATCTAGAAAAGAAAGACTATTCAAAAAACTAGGTAGATGTAGTGGGCAACACCGATTAAGTACAAAACCTGAAATTGATATTCAACTCATTTTTTACGAATAAAGGGTTTGAATGTCAAGAAAACTATCAAGAAGCTTGATCAATGTACATATTTTTTATTCGTCAGTGGCAGGCCAAATTGCAATCTTTGTGGAAAATAGCCTCAGTTGTATTTTGTAACCCAACTTATTTGAATATAGAATAATTCTGGTTTATTTTTTAATAGTATTTTCCAATCTTTCGTATTTGTTTTAATTTTATTTTGTACCTTCTTCCCCTGTGTCATTAAACATGGACGACAAGCTTTTCTTTCTCCTGCCCACTACTTCAATTTAAATAAAGCATGCTCTGTTCGTTGCTTACATTTTACATTTAAGAATTGTTTCTCATAAGCCATACTTATGTGGCGTCGGCCCTATATTTAAAAAAAGAAATTGGAGCACCTGTCGTGCTTCGATTCTTCGGGTGCCGTAAATAGAATGAATTAATGAGTTACAACAAGGTGACTCAAGTTTTGACGCAATGTTGTTGTTCAATATGTTGGATATATTACAGCTTCTTCTATTTGATAATATATGTGCATATATACTAATATCAGTACTATTGGAATAAAATACGAAAAAATTCCTCCTCGGCAAAGCTTAGGCAATTATGTTTAGGTTTGCGGTATTAAAAAACTATGTTCCTTGTTCCATCATATACATCTTGCAGCGAAATAGCTTCTGTGATCTGCAATTTATGCTTTAAATATTCATAACTCGACAGGCGTTCGAAAAGATTTTCATTAAAAAAGGAACAGTTGAAGCCATCTTGATTACTTAAATCACACCAAATTTTGATTACATATAATTTAATTTAGATATTGATGTTTATGGAGAGTCGGTGTTTTCTCATGTCATTGCAAGGGTCCATTGTGGTTTTCTGGTTTTATACTTAGTCATCTTTCTATGATGGGCAGTTGTAGGGTTAGCGGGCTGACATATCTTCATCTCCATTTGTATCTTCACATGACGAATCTGACTGACCGTTGTTCCTTTCCATACCTAGGCAATTTTATGGACGCGGTGGTCAGGTTGGCACATATGAACTGCCCTTTTCTTCTTCCTGCTCATTATCGCTTTCTGGATATATACTTAGTCACCTTTCTATGGTCTCCGGTTCAAGATTTGGAGAGATGACATGTCTTCATCTCCATCTATATCCTCACACAACGGATCCAGCCGACCGTTGTTCCTTTCCATACTTAGCCAATTTTATGGTCGTTGTTGTAGGGTCGGCACTTACAAACCCGGTTGTTTATCGTTTTGTTATATACATCTTGCACTCAAAACATATGTGATCTACAATTCCACCGAAGGTTCCTCGTATACATTAATTTCATTCAAAGTATTTTTTCTTGCCTTCCATCCCTAGCTACTTCGTGTCCTTCCTAATATACATCAACAATGCTCTTACTAGTGACAACTCGACACATTGGCATGAAAGATACTTCTATGATCTGCAATTTATGCCTTCATTAGTGAGAACTCAGCAGGGGTTCGACATCATTTTCATTAATAATCAAACACTAGATGTTCTTCTGCGACATACTTAGTCCTTTTTCCCTTGTATTCTTCCTGTGTATTATCACTTTCTAGTTATATACTTAGTCGCATTTTAATGATCACGGGTTCCAACGTTTGCAAGTTGAGATATCTTCATCTCCATCTATATCCTCGTATGGTGAATTGCACCACCCATTGTTCCTTTTCATACTTACTAAATTTTGTGCCCGCGGTTGCCGAGTTGGCGCAATTGAACTCTGTTGCTTTTTGTTCCGTGATATGCATCTTCCACTCAAAATTTTCGTGATCTACAATTACACTGCGGACTCCTCCTTCCTTTTTCCCTTTTTTTCTTCCCGTGTATTATGGGACTATAAAGTATAGACATGATATTTTATAGAGAATGTACGGATTGCACACCCATACCTAGCCACATTTTGGATTGTGGGTTCTCGAGTGGGCGGGGTCAAAATTGGGCCTCCATTGTTCCGTGCACTACAAATAGCACTCAGAATTTTGTGATATACAAATTGAAAAGAGGACCTATGGACTGGCTGACTCAACATTGCACTTCTATTGGATTCCGACATCGGACTCTCTTCCGTGTTACAGATTATGCATTCAAATGTTCAGAGCGATACAGATTAATCACATGACGAATCCGACGGACTGTTGTTGCTTTCCATACTTTGCCAATTTTAAGGGCACGGTTTCTGGGTTGGCAGTTTCAAACTCTTCTTCTTGTTGTTTTGTGATGTACATCTTGCACTCAAAACTTCCTTGATCTACAATTCTACCACAGACTCCTCGAAATCGCAAGCTTCACTCTACCACGGTTCACAAATGTTTCAGAGTATCTCTCGTTGTATTCCATCCCCGCTAACTTCGTGTCCTTCCTAATACACATTGGTTATGCTCTTACTAGTGAGTCTTACTGGTGACAAATGCACACACTGATACGAAACAATTCACATCCATCCCTCTACAATATATAAATTGACTAATGGGTTTCGACATCATCCCCTCTTCTGTGCTACAGATTATGCATTCAAATGTTTTGAATGATACAATTTGACTGTCGGGACCTCGCCTCTTCTGGGGAGACCTTGTGACCCTATTTTGGATCCTCTTGTTCACGGGTCGTGGTTTCCTTCCTGATATACATGAACAATACTCTTACTAGTGACAACTAGACACAATTGCATGAAAGATACTTCTGTGATTTGCAATTTATGCCTTAACTGGTGAGATCTCAGCAGGGGTTTGAAAGCATTTGCATTAATAATCAAACACTAGATGTTCTTGTGCGAGATACTTAGTCCTTTTTCCCTTCTCTTCTTCCCATCTATTATCGCTTTCTAGTTATATACTTAGTCACATTTCTATGATCACGGTTTCCAACATTGGCGGGTTGACATATCTTCATCTCCATATATATCCTCGCATGGAAAATTAGACCGCCCGCTTTTCCTTTTCATACTTAGTGAATTTTATGCCCGTGGTTGTCGAGTTGGCACAATTGAACTCTGTTGCTTTTTGTTCTGTGATATACATCTTCCGCTCAAAATTTCTGTGATCTACAATTCCACTGCAGACAGCTCCATGTTTTTTCCATTTTTTTCTTCCCGTGTATTATGGGACTACAAAGTATGGACATGATATTTTATAGAGCATGTACAGATAGCTCATTCCATACCTAGCCACATTTTGGATTGCGGGTTCTTGGGCAGGCAGGCTCAAAATTGGGCCTCCATTGTTCTGTGCCCTACAAATAGCAGTCAAAATTCCATGATATACAAATTGACAAGCGGACATGTGGACTGGTTGACTCAACATTGCACTTCTATTGTTTTGTTCCCTCCAAACAACGCTCCCAGTTCAAAAATATACAAATTGACAGACGAAGTCCACGGCTGGTGTGGTGGAGATAGCCATCATTTACAGACGATAATTCCTATCAAGTATCTAAAAGTATCTAAAAAATTGTTTTCAATACTAAATTAGCTCTTAGTAGCGACAACTGAACATAGAGGTGCGAAACAGTTGGCATCACACCCTCCACAATATACAAATTGACAACCGAATTCTGACATCGTCCACTCTTCCATGTTACAGATTATGCATTCAAATTTTTAGAGCGATACAATTTGAACGTCGCAGCCTCGCATTTTCTACAAAGACCTTGTCATCCTATTTTGGATCCTCCTGTTTCCGGCTTCACGAAATGTCCAACTCTTGGATATTGTTTTGTGTTACAAATTATGCATTCAAATGTTTCAAAGTATCTGTGACTGCCTTCCATCCTCACTAACTTCCTCTCGTTCCTAATATAGATTGGTTGTGTTGTTACTAGTGATAACTGAACACAATGGTATGAAACAGTTGGCATCTGGCCCTCCACAATATATAAATTGACTACCAGGTTCACATATTAAACTCAAAATTTCCGTGATCTACAATTCCACCGTGGACTCCTTGGTCCTTTTTCCCTTTTCTTCTTCCCGTGTATTATGGCTCTATGGTTATATACTTAGTCATATTTCTATGCTCGCGATTTCCAGCATTGGCAAGCTGACATTTCTTTATTTCTATCTATATAATCAAATGACGAATCCGACCGACCGTTGTTGCTTTCCATACTTAGCCAATTTTAAGGCCGCATTTGCCCTGTTGGCGGTTTCGAACTCTGTTTCTTGTTCTGTGATGTACATCTTGCACTCAAAAATTCCACGATCTACAATTCTACCACAGACTCCTCGAACTCGCAAGCTTCACTCTACCATAGTTCACAAATGTTTCAGAGTATCTGTCATTGTCTTCCATACCCACTAACTTCTTTTCTTTCCTAATATACATTGGTTATGCTCTTACTAGTGACAACTGCACACAGTGATATGAAACAGTTCGCATCCAGCCCTCCGCAATATAGAAATTGACTACCGAGTTCTGACATCATCCCCTCTTCCGTGTTAAATATTATGCATTCAAATGTTCGGAACGATACAATTTGATCATCGGGACCTCGCGTCTTCTGGGGAGGCCTTGTGACCCTATTTTGGATTCTCCTATTCACGGGTTCATGAAATATCCAATTCTTAGTCACTGCTTCGGGTTGGTGCATTCGAATTTTGTTTCTACTTGTTCCGTGATATACATGTTGCACTCAAAATTTTCGTGATTTACAATTCGACCACAGACTCCTTGGTCCTTTTTCCCTTTTCTTCTTCCCTTGTATTATCACTTTGTGGCTATATACTTAGTCGTCTTTCTATGATCCTGGGTTCCAACGTTGGTGGGTTGACATATCGTTATCTCCATCTATATAATCACACAACGAATCCAACCGACTGTTGTTTCTTTCCATAGTCAGCCAATTTTATGGGCACGGTTATTGGGTTGGCGGTTTCGAACTCTGCTTCTTCTTGTTGCATCGTCTACATCTTGCACTCAAAAATTCCATTGTCTACAATTCCAGTGTAGACAAGTATGGACATGATATTTTATATAGCATGTACATATTGGGCATTCCATACCTAGCGACATTTTGGATCGCGGGTTCTTGGGTGGACGGGCTCAAAATTGGGCCTCCATTGTTATGTGCCCTACAAATAGCACCCAGAATTTCGTGATATACAAATTGACAAGTGGATCTATGGACTGGATGACTCATCATTGCACTTCTATTGTTCTGTGTCCTCCAAACAGAGCTCCCAGTTCCACGATATACAGATTGACACACGGAGTGCAGGGCTGGCAGGGTCGTGATTTCCATTGTTTACAAATGCTAATCCCTATGAAGTATCTAATAGTATGTAAAAAATTATTTTTAATACTAAATTATCTCTTAGTAGTGACAACTGGACACAAAGGTATGAAACAGTTGGCATCACACACTCCGCAATATACAAATTGACTACCGGATTCCAACATCGTACACTCTTGCGTGTTACAGATTATGCATTCAAATGTTTGAAGCGATACAATTTGAACATCGGGGCCTCGCGTCTTTTGCACACACCTTGTCGGCCTATTTTGGATCCTCCTATTGCTAGGTTCACGAAATGTCCAACTCTTGGATACTATTTCAAGTTGGCACCAAGCTTCGTTGTACCACGGTTCACAAATGTTTCAAAGTATCTATCGTTTCCTTCCATCCTCACTAACTTGCTCTGGTTCCTAATATAGATTGGTTGTTCTCTTACTAGTGACAACTGAACATAATGGTACGAAACAATTGACATCTGGCCCTCCGCAATATACAAATTGACTACCGAGTTCACATCTTGTACTCAAAATTTTTGTGATTTACAATTCCACCGCGGACTTCATAGTCTTTTTTCCCTTTTCTTCTTAATGTGTATTATGTCTCTCTAGTTATATACATAGTCGGATTTCTATGATAGTGGGTTCTAGAGTTGGCAGGCTGACATCTTTATCTCCATCTATATAATCACACGACGAATCCGACCAACCGCTATTGCTTTCCATACTTAGCCAATTTTATGGCCTCGGTTGTCGGGTTGGCAATTTTGATCTCTGCTTCTTCTTGTTCCATGATGTACATCTTGCACTCAAAACTTCCATGATCTACAATTCTACCGTAGACTCCTCGAACTCGCAAGCTTCACTCTACCACAGTTTACAAATTTCCTTCCTAATATACATTAGTTATGCTCTTACTAGTGACTCTTACAAGTGACAAGTGCACACACTGATACGAAACAGTTTGCATCCAACCCTTCACAATATATAAATTGACTACCGAGTTCCGACATCGTCCCCTCTTCCATGTTATAGATTATGCATTCAAATGGCAGCTTCCAATGTTGGCGGGTTGACATGTCTTTATCTCTATCTATATAATCAGACGATGAATCCGACTGACCGCTATTGCTTTCCATACTTAGCCAATTTTATGGCCATGGTTGTCGGGTTGGCAGTTTCGACCTCTGCTTCTTGTTGCGTCATGTACATGTTGCACTCAAAACTTTTGTGATCTACAATTCTAGTGTTGGGTTTTCCTACCATACCCTCTTTGTTGTTATGCGTATTGCACTCAAAAAATATCTGAGACATACAATTTGACCCTCATTCCCTTAGCTTCAACGGTTGTACCTTGTAACCCTATTTTGAAGTTGTTTTTTCCCATGCCTGCGACCTCCATACTTTCTTACTATGCAATTAGAAACCTTTCATGCTAACAGCTGACCATCCAGGAACCGTCAACATTGTCATTAATGGGAGAAACGCTATAGGAGATCTCCCATTATTACGCATTGAACCAAGATGTCTGGAGAGTTATTTTTTCACTTTTGATTGTTCATCTCGAACATGCGTCATCATGTTGGCCCACTCAAGAAATCTATAGTGATTAATCACTCATTGCAATATCCCCCATGTTCGCATTTCTATGTATGCAATTACTAGTGTTTAATGTTAATAACGCATCATGCAACAACAATCCAAATTGTCATTAATGAACGAAAGTCTCGAGGACATTTCCCATTCACACGCTTTGGACCAAGATTTGCACAGGGTTATATTATCCCTTCCAAATTTTCGTTTCATTCATCGTCTAGAACAAACAAACATTCTTGTAGACTTATGGCAGCAGGTCGACAGCATTTTTGTGGAGATACAGTAAATATGTTCGGACATCAAGACCATAAAATCTAGTGGTCCAGGGCATACTTTTACTATTCATCCCATTCCGCCCAGAACGAAGTGATTTGGACATCTGGAATTGCTAGTGCAGGCTGCATCCCTGAGGTTTTTGACTGTAAGGAGGTGGTCTCTTAGTGCGCCGAAAAATATATTCCAAGCCAAAGAATTATTCCATTGTGCGACCATTCTCCTATTTCTTTGTCACCTCAGGTCTTCTACGAGATGTTAAAATTTCTGGAGCCAACATTGACATTCAGAGGAAAAGACTGCAAGCAATTTCTAGAAAAACATGATAACGGGTTGGAAATCTTAGCCGATTTCCTCGAAGACCCAACAAAAGTTCTTGAAGATATCACAAGGTTGCAGGTAAGTTCCTTTAGAAATCCATTTCAGGAAATTGCTTGGTTGTTTACAAGAATAATGGGACAGCCATCCACGACAACCATTTCCCATATAATTATTTATATTTTGTATTTCACAGTCAAGGAACAATACATTTTCGATTGGGGGAAGCTAATTTCCATTGAGCTCTATTCCCAGTTGTCACGATTCAAAGAATCGAATAAATTTTATATATCATCCTACTTGATTTTTGCAATAGTGCATTGTTGCCTGTTTCCAAAACTTTCTCTTTCCAATAAAATAAATTGTAGATTCGACCCAGTAACATTCTGGTACAAGGCCCTATGGAGGCACAAGGTATCCCATTGTTTTTATGAAGTTTTTAATGGATTTTTCTCATTTTTCAAAGATTTATTGTTAGGCAAGGATGCTCTGCAAATGTCTAGCCAGGCAACCAAGTTTTTGAATAGGAAGGGCACACTTGAACAAAAGGAAAATCACAGTGTCCTCATGGTCTTTGGATCTAAGGAAAATCTTGCTTTCCTTCCATGCCACATCACGGACAAGATGTTTTTTGTAGAAATAGCAAGGCAATACAACCACTGGTTGCAATTTTCCCCGAAAAAAAAATAGTTCATTCCTCTGCCCTAGAAAGTCAGAGACTTCGTGTGCAGAAACATTAATAAGATTGACGAGTTTGCCACCCATTTCAAGAAATTGAACCTAAATTATGATGAAAGACTAAAAGGGTTCGAACCTAATGGGATTTTTCGAGAAAATTTACTGGCAATTGGATTTAACAGCCCTTTTATCCATAGACACCTGACCCAAGGCAGGCACAGTGTCGACAACAATCGTGCTTTTGCCGATTACGATGCAGAGACATTGCAAAGCATGACTGAATTGTACAAAGAACATGGAAAAGTATTCGGTGAGAAGAGTACCCAGTCCCCTGCAAGCACTCCCAAGAACACTACATTATGGAGCGTCGCTTTGACGGCCCACCCCAATAATAAAGAAACCCAAAAATATTCCAACGAAGGAGGAGACAAGAACCCTCTTCGCACAAAAATTGATAGTTCCAGTGACAAAGAAGCGAAAAAAAATGCAAGGCAGGCGAAGGAACCCAAAATTGAAAGTGAACATTTGCAACTTGAATTTGAAACTAATCACATGCAGAAGATTGGGTCATCTGCCATGCAAATATCTGAGACCAAAATTTTTGACAAAGATGAATCCTTCGTATTCCAGAGCGTTGTTTTTGACATCCAATCTAAAAGTATGGTCATTGAAAAGACAGATGTAACAAACGAGAAAGGCAAATCTCACATAGAGATTAACTTTAGGAAAATGTGGTCATCCCAAATCTCTTCATTTCACCAAGTAACCGGTGAAATTCTAAAGGATTGCATTGGAGGAATTGAGATGGAAAATGACTGACTGAAAGACCGCCTCAACGAATTTGAGCGGGCTTTCATTGCAACTCCAGAATTTTCCAGTCCTTTAGCAAAAATCATGCATGTTACCACTGCAGCCAAGATGAAAGTATCCTCTACCCTCCTTGCAAGCTCTAGAGCCCTTATAGATAATAACATGAACAAAAGAATGCAGCTAGTTACTAAAGCCTGGGAAACATCACAAAATTTAGTTTCCTTCAGAAAGAAGGCAAATGATTTCGTGGAACATTTGGAGGCGAATTTAAAAAATGATCAGCGTTTCTGTGAAGAGGTGTTGACCCATTTTGCCAACTATGTCGTCAACACATCGAAACTGAAAAGAAGACAAGAGAAACTCCCCATCCCAAAGAGGGCCAAAAAAGTAAAAGCATGCTAGAAAAAGAATTAACAACCTAGAGCTCATTGTCAAATCATGTAAACAAGCCATATCAGAAAAGGAAGATTTATTCACAAGCATGATCCAAATAGACTTAGCCGGAAGTACCAACGAGGTTCAAGACCCAAACTTAATTCTCAAATCCTTTTCAATGACCAAAGAGGCCTTCCATGAACAAGTTGATATTTTAAAGGGGTTGTCTTTCGAAAAAATTTACGGCATACTTGAACATCATCTAGATGAGCTCGAGCATTGGGTACTAGACTATGCGGCACACAATGATGAAATTGAACAGAGTCTGCATAGTATTTCAATGGATATAAGGAAATTAGAAAATGACCTTTACGACATATAAATCCAAGATGAAATCAACATGGCCCCCATGAAAAGCTACATCAAAGAATGGTTCCAACGAAGAATCGACAGCCTCGTCCATGAAGGGAAACAACTAGTCGACAGGACTCTACTGACCATCGACGATAGCAACAAAAATGCATCAGCTTCATAGTAAGTCAATACTAGCATCTATTTTTCTTTATCAATCCAGTTTAAGTCTATACTGTCATCTTGTTTTCTTTATCAATCCACTTATGACCTCTTTAAATAGAAAAATATAACCAAACACTCATAACTTCCAATTTCTTCTTTTTAGATCTTCCTCTCTACCATCACGCACTTCTTCTTTCGACATTCCTACTTCTTGTACTTATTTATTTTTATGGTCTACGGGAGCCCCAATCCCAGTCTATATGAAAAACGCATTTAAATTTTTAGAAAGGTGTACCAGACATTATTAATTTTTGATAACTTCCAAAGAAAACTGATTCGGGAATGCTTTGTTCCAAAGAAAACTAACTCGGGTCCGCTACTTTTCTTGTGTCTTATTGAATGCTAATTTTTTTATCTTGCACAACGTTCTTAATATTATATTGTATGCAAATTTTTGGAACTCCAGGAACCTATACTTTGATAAATTTCTCTTTTTCTTGTGTCCAGAAGCCTTTGCCTTTAAGCAAACTAATTCGGGTATGATAATTTTTTTGTGTTTTTCTCCACGAACCTATGTAACAGACATTATTACTATTCTATTGTATGCTTTTAAATGTTGAGGTTATTTCCAGAGATATGTAACAGACATTATTTATTTTTGATAAATTTCTATAGTCCACAAGTCTTCTTGTCAATTTGTATATCGTGGAACTCTCGGTGCTATTTGTAGAGCACGAAACAACAGAGACCCAATTTTCAGCCCGAGAACCCACGATCTAAAAAGTGGCTAAGTACGAAGGTCTGCTACATTTTTTGTGTCCTATTGTATGCTAAATTTTTTTGTCTTGCACGACGTCGTTACTATTCTGTTATATGCTAACTTTTTGGGTGTCGAGGACAGACGTTATTACTATTCTATTGTATGCTTTTAAATGTTCATATAATTTCCAGAAATATGTAACAGACATTATTAATTTGTAATAAATTTCTATAGTCCGCAACTCTGCTTGTCAATTTCTATATCGCGAAACTGTCAGTGCTATTTGTAGAGCAAGGAACATCAGAGGCCCAGTTTTGATCTCGCCAGCCCAAAAACCCGCGATCCAAAAAGTGGCCTACTATGGAATGACGGCTCTGTGCATGCTCTATAAAATATCATCCCCATACTTTATAAAAGTACATATTTTGTATGTATAAAACTAAATATCTGCTTTATAAAATTATATATTTGCTATGTATAATTTGTTTTGTCGAGGAACCTATAATTTGATAAATTTCAATTTCTTTTGTGTCCAGGAGCCCTTGTTTTAAATACCACATGTATTTCAACTTGCTATCCACGTGTCTATTCTCAGTCGCATTTACTCCCATCCCAACCTGGCAAGAAATACGTTGCCATGCAACACTTGTTTTTTTTACACTCAAAAAGATTATTAGTCCCTGCCATGGGACTATAACAATGAGTTTGTTTTTGATGTGGCATTGATGTGACATTAATTTGCCTTTTACCATAAATTTATGTATGTGATGTAATGTTTAACATAGGAAAACAAATATATATTTTTGGATATAACAAAAATATTTGTGTTTCTCATTTCTAATTGGTTGATAGAATTGAAGTGTTATTGTTCCCTTCACGTCTTTCAATATGTATAATTAATTACATAATCAATGAATTTCACCAATCACCACATGTAAATATAAAAATTTGTACTAAGTATTTATTATTATGCATTATTATATTTATTATCTAATACATTATTTATTATTGTATTTATATTATATTTATAATATATTTATTATATTTATATTATATTTATGAATATTATAGTTCCATTCAGCTTAGGGTTTATTATACATTTTGAATAACAAACAACCCTCAACTATTATCCTTTGACAAAAAATATTCATTACTTGTGCATTTAGTTATATTAAGTTTCATTGTTCAATATGTATTTCCCAACTAACTCGGCAACCCTTGTTAATATTTGCATGAATTGTTTCATGTTGAGTTTTAGAAGAACGAAGTGTAAGATTGTGAGACTTGATTGGCACATTTCATTATACATGACAATAAATACCCAGAGGGTCGAGCAGTTGCTTGTAAAATAGAACGAGACTTGCACTTGTAATTCTGGTTTTTTTTTTGTTTTTTTTTTTTTTTTTAATTGTTTTACTTGGTTTTCATTCTTATTCAAAAAAAACTATACTACTTGGAATAATTCGTAGGAGGCAATATTTCGTTTTAGTTATATAAAGGATATAAAAACTTAGACAGAGACCACACAAGTGAGACGGAGCTCACAAAACTTGGATTAATGAGAGTCTCAAACCACCTTCAAACACATTTTGTGTGCTAATGAAACAAACTCTAAACAACATTCTAATTTTAATACATTCTAGAAGTTTCTTCGTTATTCTAACATACCCTTTAATGGAGAAACTGATTTTCTATGACACCTAACATGCTTTTAAAAATTTCAAACTTGAGTTTACCAAGAGGTTTGGTAAATATATCAGTATTATCATTGGTATTACAGAATATCAAACCAAATTCATTTGATTCAATCTTCTGTCGCACAAAGTGACGTTGTAGCTAGATGTGTTTTGATCTTGCATGATATATGGGATTGTGTGACAATTTGATAGAACTTTGATTGTCACAGATGATGCATGTTGGACCATTTTTCTCATCTTCGACATCTGCAAGAATTATCCACAACCAAACAGCTTCATAGGTAGCATTGGTCAAGGCTTTATGCTCAGATTATGTTGACGACAAAGAAACAGTAAGTTGTTTCTTGCTACTCCGTGATACAACCCTTGATCCTATATGAAATTCATATCCTGAGGTAGAGATTCTATCTTCAGGATTTCTTGCCCAATCTGAATCAAAAAAACCTTTTAGATCAACATCAAATTCATCAATATACATAATACCAAAATTTATTATTCTTTTCAAGTAACGGAGTACTTTCTTTGTAGCTTTCCAATGACTCTCTGAAGGCTTAGCCATGAACTAACTAAGGAAGTTAACTAAGTATGCAATTTATGGTCTCGTAGTGGTGAGGTAGTTCAGAATTCCCACCAAATGACGATATAAAGTACCATTTGCCTCTTTAGTTCCATGTTCACTATATAACTTTGCATTCTATTCTAAGGGAGTTGACATAGCTTTACATTCACTCATGTTGAACTTTCTAAGAATTTCTTTTGTGTGTTTACTTTGAGTGATCAATGTTTTACCAGGCTCTCTCCAAACCTCAATTCCTAAACAGTAATGCAATTCTACAAGACTAGACCTTCAACCCTAAAGCGTCATTGAAGAGAATTTTGATAATCAAAGGAAACTACGCATTGACAAAAGTAAACTTGACCTTTTCTTAAAGGATTTAAATAGTGAATTACATATCCTAACTTATAAGGACAACATTGAAGACCTATATCATAATTTTACAACTACCCTTTCCACTTCTATTAACAAGTTCTCTTTCGAGGTGTCTTATAAAAAGAATAATAGAATGACCACCCCTTGGTATGATAAAGAATGTAAAATTGATAGAAAAAACATTAGGGATGATTCTAATGAGTCCTTAAAACTACATAAGATCAATACATACAAATCCCTAATTAAAAGGAAAAAAAAGGTACTATATCAATAAAAGGCAAGGGCAGTTTTCACAACTATCTAAGTTGGATCCTAAGAAGTTCTAGAGGCAAATTCTTTTCCGCGATACTAAATCAAATAACATGATTCCCTTAAGGGACTAGAATTCCTACCTTACAAGTCTTTACGAGTTCCCTAATTCCATGGACACCATTCATATTGTCCCTGAGGAGGATGAATTTTTTTCTTTGGATGACATAGAGTTCGGGGTTAAGCGGCTTGCAAATGGGAAAGCTAAGGACATTGAAGGATACCAAGCTGAAATTTTTAAAATTGGAGGGCCTATCCTCATCCCTCACATACACAAGATATTCAATTGCACAGTCAAGCAGGGCTTCCCTAAACCCTGGATGCAAAGCCTCATTGTTCCTATTTTTAAAAATGGGGATAGAAACATTCCCTCTAATTATAGGACCATTATGATTAGCCCGATTTTAGACAAGCTTGATGGAATTATTTGGAAAAGAAGATTAGCCTTTGACTAGAAATTCATAGTAAAAGAGTTGAAGGCCAGGATGGGTTTAGGAGATAGCATTCAATTTTGGACCATCTTGTTACCTTTAGGATCATTACAGAGGAGTTCTGCAATACTAAAACCAATGTTTTTTTTTGTTTTGTTGACTTTAAAAAATCTTTTGACATGGTTCCCAAAAAAAACCTTTGGAATAGGTTGGAAGAGATAAAATTTCCTTTTGAGTTGAGGGTTTTTGAAATAAGGTTGTATGAGAACTTTATTGTCAAGTTTAAGAACACTAAGGGTTGGTCGAAAGATATTAACTACAATATTGGAGTCAAGCAAGGTTGTCCCTTGTCCCCTACCCTTTTTGGCATATACATTGACAAGTTAGAAGATTTTCTGAAAGAAGCAGGTTGTGTCAGCCCTACTCTCACCGGTATAGTCATCAATATTATTCTTTATGGTGATGATATTGTTCTTATGGAGAGGAGTCCCCACGATCGTGAAAACCAACTAAGAATCCTCGAGGATTTTTTCTCCAATATGGATATGATTGTTAATACTAACAAGACTAAGGTCATGATCATTAAATCCAATAAGATCACTTATGATACCTTCATATATGATAACAATAACTTGGAGGAAGTGACTCATACAAATCTCTTGGAATCGATATTCACCACAAGCTCAACTAGAATTATATCATTAAGAAAAGGATTATTGGGGGATGGAAAGCTTATTATGGGCTTGAAAACAATTGTAAATGAGTTGATCTTTGGATATGGGATAAAAAGAACATCCTCTTTGAGACTCTAGTTACACTTTTTATTCTTTATGGATGTGAAGTATGGGGATGTAGTATCTCTCACGAATCTTGGAGAAAGATAGAGAAAATAAAAAATAATTTTATAACCTATAATCTCAAAATTAAAGGAAATGTTCCTTATCCCATCCTCCTCTTAGAGGCAAGCCTTTCCCCCATTGAGAGAACAACTATGACTAGATATCTAATGTATAAGAACAAGTTAAAAAACATGTAAGACAAGAGGCTTCCTAAAATTACTTCAAAATATAGTCGTAGCCACCATCGACTCAAGCGAGGATGGAATAAATATGTCCAGTCTTGGCTAAGCTATTGGGGAATCATGGAGGACACCATTTTGAAGAATAAGGATACTATTAAAAATATCATCAAATCAAAATTTAAGGAGAAATGTGGTGTGATAAAGAGTTAGAGGGAAAAAAAAGTAAGGTATTGTAAGGATGTAATCAACCCTAATCTAGAAGATCAAAATTATCTCTCTGTTTTCACAAGTGTAAAGAAAAAAATAAGCATTGCTAAGATAAGAACAAATTCTCAAGAGCTCCATAGTGAAATTAGGCATTGGTAAATACCTAAAACACCATGGGATGAAAGAGTTTGTAAGCTTTGTGACACTAAGAAGGTTGAAGATGAAAAGCACTTTCTCTTAGATTGTCTAGCATATACCCACATTAGATCTCAATTTCAAAATATTTGTCAGAGTACCAACCTTCCTAACCTTTTAACTCAACAAAACTATGGTGATCTTGGTGTTGATTTTTGGACAACATCGGGAAGACATTCTCCTAGATTAATAATTAATAATATAATTGTTGATCATAAAATAATATATATAATAAGTAAATGATAATAATAAATAGTTATTGATTATCCAAGGGACACATCCCTTCATGGATGGTCACCATATGTTCTCTATATATGGAACACTCATCATTGTAATAATACATCAATGTCGCATATTATCTCATATAGAAAAATCAGCATGGTATCAGAGAAGGATTGAGCTTGACTCCCTCACGGGAGGGCCCAGGAGTGTGTTTGTCCATCAATTATGTAGAGATCAGAATTGTAGTAGAATTCAACAAGAATGATGTCCAAAATATTGGAGTGCAAATGGACACCCGGTATCATCGTTGAGTGAAATCTCAATAGATCTCCATGGGATATTTATCAAATCAAATAGAATGTATGTTGTGGAGGATACAACCAATCCCACTGAAAAACAACAGTGTGAGAGGGTGTGGTTCCGGTTATATGATATGTTCATGTTCAGGTAGCAAAGAATTGAATCCATGTTAAAAACAAATTCACATCGTCGGACCTACCAATGAGGTGTAGATCGTAGTGTATGTGTTGTATATATCCTACGAGAAATGAGGAGGTGATCAAGTGGGCTCGATATGTAGTCCTACTATATAAGACTCATGTCGCATAGATAATTGTGTGGATCATAGGACATTTTCTCGTTCCCATGGCGCAGATGTGAATACTCAAATCCTAGTTGTCAAGTGATCGAATCAAGCCACCATTGGAAAGCTAGTGGAATATTTCATTGGTCATAATCCATATTCATGAAGGTGTCACATTTTTGGTCTTACAATTGGCTTCCAAATACTGTTGTTGAAGAATTTCCCATAAACCTCTTTCAACACAGAACTGGAAATTTCTAAAGATTTATAACTGGACATAGCCACGTGAATGAAAAAATAAGAGTAGCTTGTCCTAGTAGATAACTCATGAACAATTCCATTGAGAGTATCCATAACAAAGGGGCCACTTCAACAATTGAAAATTGGCAAACAATACAAATTCTGCCAAATAAATTGGATCAAGAAAATGAATTACACATAGATTGTTGAAACTGTTTCAAGCGGATCTGCATTCTCCATCCATTAAGGCCATCCTAAAGGAATTATTTCCTCTGTCTATCATTCTTAAAATTAGAGCCAAGATGGTGAAAGAAACGGTCGTTCCTCGGTTGATTGAATTTCTTCGTAGTACATACATAGGCATGGTAGAGCAGTCGTTGGCAATTTTGAAGGCACTTTCCACCTTTTTCAGAAGGTTGGTTTTCCATACTTGGAAATACCCAAGATGTACCCAGTATTGTTAGAAGCTTGTTGGTTGTGTTTGATACTGCAATGGATTATGCAGTTGGGATTTTATTGGGAGTCTACTTCAATTTTGCAAAGGAAGAGCATTTAAGAGAACTTGTAGAGATGTTTGAGGTAGCATCATGAGACTTTCTCCCTGGAGGGTCCTGTATGGACTAGTAGGGGGGGATGTATACTTCATCTTGAAGAGCCTCAGATGGTCAAATGAAGGAACCAAGACATGGGTTTCACAAGGAAACTTCTATATGTATTGTGACACATTGGTTCCATGAGGGAACCTCGATATTTCTTGGACATTGGTTCCATGAGGGAACCTCAATATGTCTTAAACATATGTTCTATGAACCATGAGATGTCTAGTATGGACACAGTTCATGAATGAAGCCTAAGGTTCGACACTTCAGGATATTTGGGTGTCCAGTATACATTCATGTACCCAAGGATAAAAGGACCAAGCTATACCCTTCAAGAAGAAAGGGTACATTTGTGGGGTACAGTGAGTCTTCGAAAGAATATTGAATCTAAATATCTAGTCAAAGATAGATTGAGGTGAGTAGAGATGTTAACTTTGAGGAGGAGGTATCCTTCAAGATATCTATAGGATCTCACATGGAGATTGAATGTGAGATACAGGAAGAGATGGTGCCTTCTCCCCCTCACCCTCCAGTGGTTTAGAAGGAGACAGTTGAGCCTATTGATCCAATTGATCCCATTGATCCTGTAGCTCCAATTGATGTTACCAGAAATATTGCAGTAGGTTGGAAGAGACCTGCATGGGATCGTCAAACTCTGCAGGAGGAAAAAGGACATGTAGCTCCTCATGGTACCTTCTATTCATTGGAGATTCATCTATTTATTGATGCTTGTAGTGTAGTGGGATTTCTTCTCCTTTCCATCTCCCATTTCATATCATTTATTTTTTGAGCATAGCACCTATTTTCCCTCAAATTTGCAGAAAGAAACCAACCAGTTGTTGACTGTAAAAACATTGAAATTTAGGCCTTGACTCCATTTACCAATGGTACCTTTTTCCTTGTTGGTCCTACCAACCCTTTTAAAACAAAAAAAAACATGTCTTATTGCAGAATCTTACCTCTGTGCATTTATTGATGCATCCTTGAGTTATTACCAGTCATTAGACATCGGAGAGAGACCTCTCTGGTTGTATAGTTCAAAATACAATATAAAGTTGGTTGAAACAGTTACCTCGAGGTTTTCTTTTATACAGCCCAAAGAAATTTCTGAGTGTTAACATTTTGGTGTCGTTGTCAGGGATCGAAGGTGAAATTTTCCCTGGGATAAAATGACAAAGATCAGATTTGACTTCTGATGGTGAACAGAGGTCAAACACAATGTGGTTGTACCATTCACCTAACAACTCGAATCAAGCTTCATATGTGATTCAAATACTCCATTGGAGAATGAGACCTATTGACAAAGATATGGAAGAGCAGTATGGAAAAATCAGGTACTCAAGCTTAAGTTTAGTTCAAGTAATTTTTTGTTTTATCAATATCTTCTTTTCCTTTCTTGAGTATTTCAAAAGAATATTTCTTCACTTACTTCATTCAAATGAAGCCCAGAGATCTACCCTTGTATATCCTTCATTGCAAACTGTAGGTATACCTCATTCTTGTATAACCGATATTCACCAAGCTCCTTCCTCTAAGACATGTGATGTTCATGATCATTATTGTGAGCTTAATGAAACCAAAGGTGAGCTTGTACCTTCTTTTCTTAATCCTGCACCCTTCAAGATTCAAGAAAGGTACAGTCCTCTTAAATTGCCTTCCATCCTTCATGACTTTCCTCTGAAACATTATAAGTACCTTCCTAGGTTCGATGGAGAGCTTGATGGACATTCAGCTGAAAAACATATTCAGGTCTTTGAGCATTTTATAGACCTTTTTGAGATTGAACATGATGGTGTGTCTATGAGGGCCTTTTCTCATTCCTTACAAGGATATGCCAAAGCATGGTTCAGATATTTTCAGCCTCGGTTGATTATCTTGTGGGATGAAATGAGGGAAGATTTCTGTAGATTTTGGGGTGAGAGAAATTCATGGGATCTACTCCTTTTAGAGTTTTATTCCATGAGAAGAATGAAAGATGAAACCATCTCAAATTGCAGTAGCAGGTTTGCTAGTATTTATTATAAACTTCCTAAAGAAATCCAACCTCCTGAAGTTGTTGCCATGCTCCATTATGTAACAACCTTTCAATCAGAGTTATATTTTCTTTTGATGGAGAGGAAGTCTATGTATTTGTGGTAGATGTTCAACAATGCTCAGGAAGTTCAAGATAATATTCAATCATGTAAGGAGCTGCAAAATCAGATTTTGGATGAGAAATTGAAAGCTGAGGAATCAGAGACTTTGCATAATATGCAGGAGGTTGATCATGTCATAAGTTTTCTTGAAGGATGTCATCAGGATGTGTTTGCAAAGAATGATGATCATATTGAATAACAATCTACTCTCTCGAATTGCTTTGATACTGATTTAAATTTGGATCCATGTCATCATGAGCAAGAAACTAATTATTTTATGTATGCATTTGTAGACGGCTATGAATGTGAATTTGCAGATCAGCTTGCAGAAGAACAAGTTGTTGCCCCAATTTTCCTGTTTGATGACATTACAAATATTTTTGGTCAACCTAGGTATGATGAGTACAATGATGACTATGAGGTTGACTCTTCACAACAAGCAATTGCACTTTATAAATATGAAAATGATTGTTTTCAGCAATCCAAATAAATCGGCAAATGTGCATATGACGACAATGAAGAAAATGAAGAAAGTTTTGAATCAGGTGAAATAACTTTGCCATTGTGTTTCGCTTCTTTCAAATTGTTGAAGAAAAATGTTTATAATGTTTCAAATCAGAAATCCTCCATGCATGATGTTGAATATAAAGAAAACAATGGACTTGCCAATGAAAATTATCTTCCATTATGTTTTCCTTCCTTTGAATTGCTGAAAGTAAATCATGAGATAACAGAGGAAGCAGTGAAGTTTGACTGCATTCACAGTGACATTGTTTTACATGAACAAATTTTTATCAGTGAAGAGGACCAACAACCTTCTCATACTTTTAATGACCTTGTTGTTGATTACATGGAAGGTTATTTTAGTTCATATTTGCAGCGTGTGATCAACTACCAGCCTGGAAATAAATATGATGGTCAATCAATGCCAGTGTTAGATATGGATTGCTTGCCACCAGGGGTTTCATTTCAGCTAGCATTGTCTTCTGATTCAGAAGATTGTTATTTCCAGCAGTCTCATCAAATTTTTCATCCTCTTTGTGGTAATCAACAAGTTGAATTACATGAAAAAAAGAATGCAGTGGAAGGGGTGAAACATGATTGTTGTTTTATGTATGTTTTTGAGGATCCATTTGCAGATTTGTTGGGCCGTAAACAGTCCCAATGTTTTTAATTTTTTGAGATTTAAATTTATAGATAAATTTTTGAATGACTTATCAGTAAAGAGGCTTTGGAGAAAGCATGTGCAAAGAAAGAAAACAGTGGATAAAGTGCTTGCATGGTTGCATTGGAATTTTGATTTCACTTGATTGGAATTTTTTTCAGCAGTTAGGGTAGGTAGGTGTGAATAAGCTCAACATGGTGAGCATTTCTTTCAGCATTTTTCAATTTGTATTTTCATTTTATGTTTGATTCAGTTGCAGAATAAGTTGGTGGAGAAACAAATTATAGGTTGCAGATCACAGTATATGGCTTGGGAACAACCCAATGGATAAGGCACCTAGTCTACTATTATTTTCTACCTCACAGGGAGGATAGCTTCCCCATTGGAGCCAGTTGTTCGCACCATGATTTTCATAGCTATAGTTAGAGGTTTGTCCAAAGTTTTCAAAGTCATGACATGATCTTGGTAAAATCAAGGCATTTTTAGATGAGTCATAAGTTAGGGTGAATATCATGTCAAAAGGTATTATGGTTCACCATCACCTTTCATGAGGTTAGAGAAGGAACAATCATGACACTCCATGTCATTGGTATTGTTGCAAACTTCAAAAGCATACTCATTGTGCAAGTTCGTTGCGAAGAGGATTTTTTCGTGCAGGGGATTTTTTCGTGTAGAGGATGTTGTTGCGCAGGGGATTTTGACGCGCAGGGGATGTTGTCACGCAGGGGATGTTGTCGCGCATAGGATTTTGTCGCACATCGTATGTTTTTGTGCAGAGGATTTTGTCGTGCAAATGATTTCGCACAGAGGATGTTGTCGCGTAGAGGATTTTCCTGCGCACATGCTACAGGGCACGTTGCACAAATGACTGGTTTAGTGTTCAACTTAAAGATCACTTTCTGACCAGGTGGAGATGATGTTTTAAAATCCCCCAGAGTTTTTGTCGCGTACAAACCAAACAATAAAAACCTCTCTCATATTTTAAAAATGTTTCATATTTTGGGAGATTCAAAGTAATATTTGAGCCCTATATTTCAGTTTTCATGATTTCTTGTCCGAGACATGTTTTTGCGACACATATTCCGACCAGCTTGAGATGAATTTCAAGAAACCAAGAGAGGTTATTCTTTAGAACGAGGTTACCTAGAAAAAATGTTCTCATATGTTACACAAATATTAGAGTTTGATAATTAAAAGTGGCGTTTTGAAGCCTATTTTTCAGAATTGTTCCTCCTGGAAAGTAGGAAATCAGTCAAAATGTGTCATTTTTTGTTTGTAACTGTTTCTATTTTGGGAAAGGGGTCGGAGTTTGAAATGATGATATGGAAAGGACCTATAGTGATACATATTTCATGGTACAAGAGTATAGAGGGTTTGGACCCTTGGGGGATCAAGACTTGTTTATTTCTTTGAAGTTAATACAGAAGTTTCCTTTCTCTGAAATTTGAGATTCATCACGATGTTTATGTTCAGTATGTGTTTCTTGTGTATCATTTCGAGGATTATGTTTTTCTACCAACATTTTTTGAGATTAAGTGGTATGAATTCATCTATGTTTGATGATCCTTTCACACTAATGATGCTTGTTATGTGTTAATGGTTACTTTTACAGAATTCATCTTCATTTGATGCTTTGTTTAGTAATTATTCTTTGTGTTGTTTCTTCTAAAGTTGCACTGGAGATTCATCTATTGATTGATGTCTGTAGTGTAGTTTTATTTCTTATCCTTTCCCTATCCCATATCATATCATTTATTTGTTGAGCATAGTGCCTATTTTTCCTCAAATATGTAGAAAGAAACCAACCAGTTGTTGACTGTAAAAACATTGAAATTTAGGCCTTGACTCCATTGCCCAATGGTACCTTTTTCCTTGTTGGTCATATCAACCCTTTTAAAACAAAAAAAAACCTATCCTATTGCAGAATCTGACCTATGTACATTTATTGTTGAGTCCTTGAGTTATTACCAGTCATTAGACATATGAGAGAGCCCTCTCTGGTTGTATAGGTCATAATACAATCTAAAGTTGGTTGAAATAGTTACCTCGAGGTTTTTTTTTATACAACCCAAATAAATTTTTGAGTGTTAACAAAACCCATCCTAGCAAAATCCCTGTAAGAGTGGCCCTAAATCCCAGGGAAAAGGAAAGAGAAAGGATGGATAGTCCTAGGAAAACTAATCCAAACCACCAACAAACAAGGGTAATGGAAAGTCGAAGAAGGACACTAGAAAGTGGTGTGAGTTCCACAAAATCCCTTGGCACAATATTGATGCATGTCACTCCAAACAGTCATTGTTGACTCAGACAAAAGCCTCAAGGTCGGATCCTAACTCAGACTCTGATTCGGAATTAGAAAAGGGAAAATGGATCATTGTTGCATAACCTAGTGTCACCATTTCTACCACAAAATTCCATCCAGAGGAACCAGATGAGCCTGAAGAAGGGGAGCACCTCTTCCAATAACAAATGTGGGTGAAGGGGACCCCACTCCATTTCATTGATGAGATTAGTATCTAGAAAAACCTAATTTCATTATAGGTCATCAAGATGTTGAACCTAACAATGAAGCCACATCCTTAGCCATCCAACATTCGTTGGCTCGACCAGGGATGGGACATATGGATTAGACAGCAATGTTGGATGCACTATGACATCAAACCCAACATGGATGAGGTATTGTGTTATGTTTCCCCCCTTGATTTTTGTGATGTTCAGTTAGGACAACCATATATCTGGAAGTGTCATGTTGTTTATGAATCTAGGACCTGTAGTGTCATTATTACTTTGGGAGATCAACTCTATAGGGTACCGGAGGCAATGCCAACTACTGTAGTCTCCTTGATCTTCACGAAGTAGTGTAGAAAGGTGGTCTCTCAGACCAATATATTTTTCCTCTTTATGGTTCGGTCAGAAGGTGAATCAAAGGGAAAGGCAACCGCTAAAACCTCAACACATGGTATCTATACACAGTAGTCGAAGGTGGACAAGATAGTAGAAGAGAACAAAGTCATATTTTCCTCACCTATTGGGGTGCCTTTGCACGACAGATGAAAATCTATGGAACTTAGTCTTTAAAAAGGTCCTTTTCCAAAAATGATACCTGGTATGCCCAAGAGTAACCGTCATATTTGTGTCATACCTCATGTAAATATTTTGTCAAGTAAATCACTCAATTGATTTGAAACCTGGTGCTCCACTACCTAATGGCCTTGTATACAGGCGTTCTGTAATGGAGAATGAAGAAATCAAATGTCAAATCAAAGAACTAAATATAAAGGGACACATCAAGCCAAGATCCTCACCTTGTAGGAGCCTAATTTTGCTGGTAAAGAAGAAGGACGACACGTGGAGATTTTGTATTGATTACAGATCCATGAACAAGATCACGGTCAAGAACTAATATAGATCAATGATCTTCTCGATCAGCTCAAGGGAGCCAAGTATTTTAGTAAGATTGATATGAATTCAGGCTAACACTAGGTGTCAATTGAGAAACCTGATGTATGGAAGACAACCTTCAAGTCTAAAGAAGGTCTCTCAAGTGGTTGGGCATGCCTTTTGGCTTGACTAATTCCCCTGCTACATTCATGTGAACAATGGATGATATATTGTAGCCATTCACAAAATCCTTTGTGGTTGTATATCTGGATGACATCCTCATATTTAGCCAAACTTGGGAGGAACATTTGAAGAATATTCAGTATATCTTGGGTGTTGATGATTGCAACTACGTGAGACATTCTCCAGAACACAAACATGAGAGAGAGCCCCTGAGAGGGGTGTGTGGTTCCTATCTGATACAGAGTTGGAATGTCAAGATGGACTCCTCCATACAGAGAGTTGACAAGAAATCCAGACGATTCTCATGTGTAACATAGTGAGAAAGGATCTTTGCAGAGTTGGACGTGCCTGTGGCTGAGCCAAGGTGAACGTATGAAATCCCAAAGTGTTGGGTGCATCGTCATGAGACAGAAATGAATATGATGTATTAGCCTCCTCTTAGCAGAGAGTTGAAGAGAAACTTTAGTTGAATCTTTTGTTTAATGCAGTGGGAAAGAATATCTGTTGAGTGGACAAGTCTGTGGACGAGAATAGGTGAATGTGATCCTAGTGGTTGAGCACTAGTGAAGAAGTGGTTCTTCTGTGTAATGCAGTGTGTTATCACATGAAATTTCATGGGTCATATGTAGTTTTTACAGGCTAGCCAAGTCCTTTGTTTTCACAGGGAAAAACCATGAGCGAAATGCAACATTTAGAGCTGTCCATTTTGATCTTGAAATACAAGCAGGCAAGCTCGATTTTCAACAACGGAGATCCTATGTACAGTTCAAATCAACCGTTAGATCGAGAAAAGAATAAGCCGAGACCGCCCAATCTCATTGAAGAGAGATCGGTGGTAGGGAGGCATTGCAGGGATCAGAAAGAAAATTAAATTTCCTGCAAGTTTTGAGCCTGCAATCACTCAGGATCGTTGATCTTGCTATGATCCAAAAATGGATCCCGGAACAAAAATGGGGTCCAAGAAGGCCTTAAAATAAAATTTCTCGAAATTGCTTCAAAACGAATGTGTGCATAGGTCTCATCAATATGAACCCAACGCAACTTGAATGGGATCAAACAGAAACTGTATGCAAAAGATATCAAGATATTTTCGTTTCACCAAACAAGAAAAAAAATGTTGACTATATAGTCTGTATAGTGTTGACGTGGCAGCTGACCATATACTCTGTATGGTCATATAGGTGACATGGCAGTGGTGCATTGGTATGCTGACTGGACATGACGACTGACAGGTGGATGAGTCAGATTGTGACACGTGGCACCACTGCAAGGGTGACACATGGCACAGGCTGACATGCCAAGGTTCGTACAGTCGTACGACATGTGGTAGCTAATTGGCGTGAAAGGTACAGTGGATGCTAACTGGGAAGACACGTAGGTAGACAGGTGGTCGAATCCTATTTTGACACGTGGAATTTATGTGGGTGAATAGTATGGTGCCACATGGCACAGTCATGCTCTACCATGTGGCACCCCTCCATTGGTTAGCAATTGGGAAATATTTGTATAGACTCCACAAGATTTGAACCCATGACCTCCAGTCCGGGTGAGGAACTTGGCAAGGTTGGGATACCAACCTGCCCATGATGTGACTTAACAACCATGGTCGCATTGTTTTATTTGAATTGGATGCAGGTTCAATTCGGTGGAGTAAAGGGATGGGGTCTAGCCCCAGCCCCCAACATGCTCACATATGACCATTACCACATGTCCATACTCGTAAATAGTTGGAATGGATTTCTTTGGAGTGTATCCCCGATGCGGTCCCATGTGAATTTTCCATATGACTCGGACCTCAAAACTGTTCACTTGGATTATGGATTAGTGTCGATCGGTCAGGCTAGCCCGACAACCAGGGTGTGTAACCAAGGGATATACGACTGGGGGATAAAACCACTTGGCCATGTGGAGCTTGAGGCATGGAAACATGGCCACATCACATTACCAGGGGTCAACAGATAAGGTCCTCAACGCAGTAGCACCAGACCAGGGCCACATGGAGGGCGCCCAGGTGACTAAGAGCCCGAGGATCGAGGGTTACACCCTATATTTTTCCAATAAGTGGTTTTAAAACTATAATATAATATTTTTAATGGATTTTTCAGCAGTTTTGAGAGATTTTGGCCAATATTGGGGGATCTGGAGCCCTTTTTTAGGCCAGATCTTAGGGGGAAGTTGGGAGTTTGTTGACAACTTCAATCCTGTATAAACCAGAGGTTCTTGGAATCCTTAAGGGAGGTTCATAGCATGAAAATGTTGAACAATTGAAAATCCAAAGCCATTTTTATGCCAGGAAGCCATTGAGGAGAGCAACTTTCCAGGCCATTTTTGGGAGCTTCGTTCATCCGTTTTCAATGTTGTCAGTTTTGATGGGTTATTGAGATCTAGAAGAACATAGCTAGATCATTTTTTTAATCCATTGGAACTTTTATGATGTAATTTTGAATCTTTGAAGATAAATAAGAAAGCCTCACCCACTGAGACAAAGGCCCGGAGACATAGGTGATATTGTCAAACTTCATTATCAACTTTGTTGTCTATGGTTTGTTGTTTATTTATGCTTATTTCCATATCTTTATATTTTATTATGGTTGCAACATATTTTCATTAATTCTTCCTCTTTCATTAATTTCCTAAATGGTTAATGAACTCATGCTTTAAAAATTGAACCATAGTCATTAAAAGATCTTTCTGGATCAAGTGGTATTAGAGCTAGTTGACGGTTGGTTTTTGAGTTTGCATGATTACCAGGGAAAATTTGAATCATGGTGAAGGCAAGCTTGTTGAAGAGGATCCTGATATTGTATCAAGAAAGAGAACTTCTCAAAGTGAGAAGATGGCATCAGAAGAGGTACTTTCTCGTGAGGAGAAATAGTTTTGAAAGACTTTCTTTGCCATGCCGAAGATGATGAAGGTCCTATATGAGGATTACTTGGAACAAAAGAGATTGATTCTAGGTGAATATTCAAAGGTCAAAAATGAAGAAGAAGAGGATCTTCCTCAAAATATTCCTTCACCTCCTTCTTCTCCATCAACTTATTCTTCTTCAAGTTCAAGTTCCAAATCCACCACAAGAAAACATTCCCATAAACATAAAAATGATATGCCTTTACTTAAGATTGATGTGAAATTTGAATTACCTATGTATGATGGTGAAGTCAATGTAGAGAGGCTTGATAACTGGGTCAGACAGATGGAGGTTTATTGTAGTGTGCAACCAATCAAGAATGAGGCAACTCGAATCAAGTTGGCATCACTTAGACTTGTAGGCACAACACTCATCTGGTGGCAAAGCAAGTTGCAAAATGGCACACAACAAGTGGGTAATGTATTTCCATCATGGAAAGTTTTTGTTTCTGCACTTAGAAAGAAATTATATCCTTTGGGTTATAAAGAGAAG
>SNQJ01S0038180.1:0-19725 GCA_010110895.2 Picea sitchensis | reverse complement strand
AGTGTCTATTGGCACAACAAGGCCAACCTCTGTATCTCATAATATAATTAATATTAACCAGATTAATTATCTTTTACATTAATTATCAATTACCTTAAGGTGGGGCCAACCTGCACCCTTTACATTACAATTAGGGTTACATGCAAGTCTGACTCTTGAACAATATAGCAAGGGATATCATACACCCACTAGTGTTCAACCACTAGAGTCACATTCATAGGGATGTACATATCTCTGGCTCACTATGTTAGCACTGAGAATCACCATTAGATTGCAAGAGGATAAGCCCAATCCCATCAAAATGTTGGTGGAGGTAGGTTTATGAGTGGAGGTCAAATGGATAAAGCCTGGTACAAGAATGTTTAAACATAGAAACTGGACAAGCAATGCATAGGGAAATGAGGTCTTCATTAACTTCAGTCAGTGGTTAAGGTTAAAGATAAGCAGAAGGAATACTTAGTGAAAAAAGTGGACAAGTCTGCCATGAGCATCTGTCCTTCAAGTAGCTTGGTGAAGAAAAACTCAGGCACAAGAGTACTCTTGAACTTAAGTTTAAGATACTTAAATATATCACAACATTATTATAATCAAACCTCCATTACAATACAACTGCAACAACTTGTCTAGATCATCCATGCACGAGAATTTCAACATAAGAGGAAACAAGACAACAAAAGAAAATACCGAAACAGGTCACAACAACATTATAATCAAACCTCCATTACAATACAACTACAACACCTTGTTTGGATCTTCCATGCACGCGTGTTTCAACACAAAATTAAACAGATGATGAAAGACGTTGACTTCTATTAATGAAAAAGTCTCAGGTCTCATACATAACCAGAGAACAACTCTGCTATCAAAATATTACGAATTAGGATCTATGCTCAACCATCGACCCTAACATATTGTTAAACTGATGTATTTATACTCAAAACAATAGCTGGTGTATTCTCTTTTCTATCATGTTCTTTCTGTCAGAAGGATACCTCGATCAATATGGGCATGCAAAAGAAACTGGTCTCTATTGTACTTTGGGTTGACAACTTTCTGTCTCCTCGACCAGACTCTCCATGCTTCCATTTAAGGGGGGTAGCAGATAGTTCAACCACCAGTCCTTATTTCATTAACTGATTTCTTCTTGGGATCAGAATGTGGAAAAACTGCCCTCTCCGGTACTTCGGGTTGACAGTTTTCTGTCTCCTCAGCCAGACCCTCCATGCTTCCATTTAAGGGGGTAGTTGATTGTTCTCTTCCCTTTGGTGATAGACTGGTCATGGTCTTCTAAATCTTTGCTTCTCTTTGTGATTCTCATTTGATGAATTGGCTTAACGCCCAATTTATGTTGCCACACGTTGATCTTGGATTGGACCCCATATAAACACGTGATTGCGGACGTTGCCAAGGGCGGTTTGGGTCCACACCTCTTTGGCCCCCGCAATCCACCACCAAATTCCACGTACCTCTTAAACTGTACCATGGTTTCGATTGCGATACCACTCTAGAATTTTATAGTTTGAGAATGTTTTGTCCCTGCAATGAAGTGTGACCGTCGATCTGCTGCAAATATGGGATCTGGGAAACCCTACTATTTTAGCGCCCCTGCTAAAGTTTATCTGTCTGCCAACTCCATAACCCTTTTAGACCGTGCTTAGAGATGGAGCCAATTTTGGCGCCTCAGAGCTTTGAATGCTGAGTAGGAATACCTCTCGGAGGATGATCTCCCTAATCTGATGTGGCAGCCTCTCGTTAACTTCGAGACTTCAGACCTTTCGGTGATAATGCTGCAAAGATAAACGGTTCCTGTTGATTTGATATCAATGGTCCACAATTACTTCAGGAGTTTGGGCTTCAAGCCTTTTCAATGCATATCTCTTACAACTCTTTGGAGCACCGTATCTCCGAAGTGTTAAATTTGCCTCCACGTGTCCTCCTGTTTTGGACGATCGAGATTCACTTCAGGAGTTTGGGCTTTGGGCCTTTTCAATGCATAGCTCTTACAACCCTCAGGAGTGCCATATCTTTGAAGTGTTAGATCTGCCTCCATGTGTCCTCTTATTTTGGATGATCGAGATTCACTTCAAGAGTTTGGGATTCGGGAGTGTTCTCCTGTTTTCTCATGCAATCCTCCAAAGTTTTGTATATCTGGAGTGAGATATCTAGCGCCGCGTGTCCTCAACCTTCAATGGCTCAGATTTACTTCATGACTTTGGGCCTTCGAGAGTCCTTTACGCACTCAACTTCTGCCTGCTTCCTCATGGAGTGCGAGATCATTGGACACGTGTCCCTTGCTTGAAGATCAACAACCACGGGCGATTGCAGGCTCACCACTTGCACAAAATTTAATTTCCTCCCTGATCCCCACAATGCGAAGATGCTCGTTCATATCGAGATCGATATGCATCATTGATCTATTGATCTAGCAATATCAACGATCCTGAGCAATTGTAGGCTCACAACTTGTAGGAACTTTAATTTTCTTTATGATCCCCGCAATTCCTCCCCACCGTCGATCTCTCTTCAATGAGATCAGGCGGCTGTGACTTATTTTTTTCTCGTTATAACGATTGATATGAACTATACATAAGATCTCCGTTGTTGAAAATCGAGCCTGCTTGTTTGTATTTCAAGCTCGAAATGGACGACTCTAAATGATGCATTTCGCTCATGGTTTTTCTCTATGAAAACAATGGACTTGGCCAACCTACAAAAACTACATACGACCCATGAAAGCTCCATGTGATAACATTGGCTCCATAGGGGATGGTATGCTCCCTGTGAGTTTTCAAGAACAAGCAACTTCAGTATCTTATCCTAGGTCCATGGGGTCACTTATTTAAACAACAATAAAAAGGAAAAATGATATTTACAATGAATGGAAAGCCAATCATGGCTTAAGAAACATATTTTTTTAGAAAGTACCCATTGACAGGGCCACCAAAAACTTCGAAATCGTCCAAGTTCTGCAATTTATAAGTGTTATTTGAAAATACCGCAGAAATATTGAATGGACCAATCCACAAGGCTTTGAATTTACCATGCTTGCCTTTGTCTTTCTTGGGTGCATCCCACTTGAGCACTAGATCTCCCAGTTGGAAATATTCTTTTCTTACATTCTTGTCAAAAACTTGCTTGATCTTCTGTTGATGGTCCTATGCTTTTCCAAGTAGCTTCTCTCTAGTCTACTGTACTTCTACCAAATGTTGTATCCTCTTGAACATATCATCAGGTTCTCCTTGGTAGTCCTGGAGGAATTTTGCCACAGGAAAGGAAAGATGGGTAGGAAAGATAACCTCAACCCCATACACAAGCTGAAAAGAGGAAACACCAAGTGACCTCTTTGTTGTAACTCTATCAACCCATAAGGAAAATTTTAGCTTTGAGTCCCATGCTTTCTTATTGTCTTCTAACAATTTCTTGATGATCTCTATGAGGCTCTTATTAGAGGACTCTGTTAAACCATTTCCTTGGGGGTATTAAGGAGTAGAATGGACTAATGCGATACCATATTGTTCACATAACTTGATCAATGGTTCAAGTTTGAAGGAGACAACATTGTCGGCAACGATCCTGCTTGGACAACCAAATCTGGACATGATATCTTCAAGGAAGCTAACGATTACCTTATGGGAGGAAATCCTTGTAGGAATGGATTCTATCCACTTGGTGAAATAATCAATGGCAGTCTGAATCCATCTGTGATGACCACTTGAGGCTGGGTGGATTTCCCCGATGAAGTCAAGACCCCACTGTTGAAAAGGTCCAAAAACCACCACAGGTTTCAAAGACAAATATTTGATCTGCTGCTTTCCAGAAAACTTTTGGCATTTGACACAAGCTCTAATATTTTCACAAACATAAGTAAAAAGGCTAGGTTAGAAATACCTATCTTTGAGGATCTTATAAGCTGTGGTCCTCCAAAAATGATGGCCCCCACATAAGCTGTCATGAAAATTAGTTATGGCCCTTTGGGCCTCTTGTGGATCCAGACACCTCAAAAGAACTCCCAAAGGATCTTTCCAATACAAAACCTGATCAATGAGGCAATATTTGATTGCTTTGAGTTTCAAAGCTCTCACCTTGTTCTTATCCAATCCATCAGGAGGCCGTAACTTCTGTAGAAAATGTATGATGTCTTTATACCAAGTGCATTCTGCCAAGCTGGGGATGACATGAGATCCTTTATCAACAATATCAGCTTGCTGATTTTCTGAGTTTATGTTCAATAAAATTAACCCCCAAGGCTTTGCAATTTGATTCAGCCAACAACCTGGCTAAGCCTTGGCCTTTCGCCAATATAGTGGGCTTCATTTCAAGGTCAAATTCCAAAATTTTAGCAATCCGTTTGCTTCTCTTTTCATCTATGTCAGGCTAGATCAATATCTCTTTCACTGAGGTTGAAGGGACATATGAAACAATATTTGAATGAAAAACATATACTTTGAAAGCCTTGAGGGCTTTGACCAAAGCATAAGAATGCTTTTCCATGATATCATATCTCATTTCTACATCCCTCAATGCTCTGCTGAAAAAGGAAATAGATTGCTCTAACCCCTCTGTATTTTTCTGTAGCAAAACAACGACCAATCTGTCAAATGAGGCAAAGGAAAATATCAGAAATTCCTTAGAATAGTCGGGGTCGATGAACACAGGTGCTTTAGTTAAAGAATTTTTGATCCTATCAAAATATTCTCGAGCCTGAGAAGTCCATTTCACCTTGTTTCCATTTCTGAGCATGGCTGTAATGTACTTCACTAATTCAACAAAGTTAGAGACGAACCTTCTTAGAAAATTGATTTTACCCAAGAAAGGCTGAACCTCTTTCTTAGATCTAGGAAAAGATAAGGTCTAGATGGCCTCTACTCCGCTTGGATCAATTCTTACCCCTTATGCTGACACAATGTGCCCCAATAATTTACCTTCCTTCATAGCAAGCAAAGATTTCTTAGGATTGAGAGAGAGAACAAACCTTCTGCATTTCAGGAAGACCTTCTTCAAATGATGACAATGCTCTTTGTTAGATTTTGAGAACACTGTAATTTCATCCAGATAGATGACTACAAATTTTTCTTTCTCCCCAATAAAGGCAATGTCCATGGCTCGCTGGAAGGTTTCTCCTGCATTCATCAATCCAAAGGGCATTTTAGCATACATGAGTGCGCCCCAAGGATTAGTGAAGTCTGTCTTCTATATATCTTCAGGTAGGATAGAGATTTGATTGTAGCCAGAGAAGCCATCAATCATAGACATCCTAGATGAACCAGTCACTCTCTGCAAAATGTGCTCGATCTTTGGGAGGGGGTAGTTATCTTTTTAAGAGCTTCTGTTCAAATTCCTAAAATCAACACACAACCTGATTTCCCCATTTTTCTTCCTCACAGGGACCAATTTAGCCACCCATTCTGAATATCTCAAAGGAATGATGATCTGGGCATCCAACAACTTTTTCACTTCTTTTTCCATTATAGGAAACAACATGGGATTTATTTGTCTGAGTTTCTGTCTAAAAGGATTGGTCTCCTCTTTCAAAGGGATATTATGTTCAATGATGTTGGTGTCATATGTTTTTAAATCTTCATATTTCCAGGAAAACACATCAACAAACTCTTTCAAAATCTTGGCATACTCATCCCTTTGTTCCTTTGACAAATTGCTAGACAATTTAACATACCTGGTTATATTCCTTTGTTCCTAAATTTCATTTAGTTGCATAAGCATTTTCAGTTGAACCTTTAATCTTTACATGAACGCCATTTCTGTCAAACAATCTCCCCAAGGGGACAAGTCCCTTTGGAATATGGTTACTGGGTAACTGAACAATATGATGGTCAACAATTTTATTCAGAAAAATATTAGCATGAGGGATTTATTCAGTATCTTGATCTTGATCATTATGTAAAGCAGAAAATTCACCCACAATCTTAAGAAATCATTTTATCTCAAGATCATCCTCAAACACCTTCCAATGTTTGACATTGTTAGGAATAGAGGGTCTATACTTTACTTCCACATCATGATTGAGTTTGGGGGGCAAAGGAACCTTGGAATTAGTTGCTGAGACAACCAAGGAATCTAACACAATGTTCTCCTCTCTTGGAACAAATGAGATATTAAAAGCTAAGAAGAAACTATTGAAAAGATCCCAGACTTCCTTTCTGTAGGTCCTTAACCTGAGGTGTTTAGTTTGATACAGATTTTTGACTTGATGAACAATCAAATTAGCATCTCCAAACACCGCTAGCTCTTCAGTATTCATGTCTTTAGCAACCCTTAAACCTAAAACAAGAGCCTCATATTCTGCCGCATTGTTTGTGTTTCAAATTCGATCTTATAAGACAGAGGTATGGTCTCTTGGGTAGGGGAAATAAAAACTACCCTAGCACCAACATTATCCCTAGAAGAGGCTCCATCAAAAAACATCTTCCAAACAAAGATATTGGGAGGAGGATTTTCACAAGAGGTAATAGGCTACTTTCTGATTTCAATAGGTGTTTGAGGAGCATCAATGATCTGTAACATACTGGTTCCTAAATCAATATCAACTGCAAAAATGGGGTGGTTGGTAGGAATTGCTTCATCACTGATAATATAAGCAAGTTGTGCTTCCTTATAAAGCCTTCTATGCCCCCCCCAAAACACATGAATGGTGGCATATGAAAGATCCATATGAAAATTTCCCCCTAGTCTTTTGATCCAAGATCTACAAGAGAGAATTCCAAACTTAAGGGGGACATTAGCCACCACAATATCCATGACCACAATTTTCATTGGCAATTGGAACATGGAGACAACTAGATTTTTAATAACCCCAAGACACTTCACTTTCCTGGAATCAAATGAGTATAGGTCATGGTAGGTTTTTGTAACCTCCAACCCAAGATCATCCATGACAGTCTTAGGCATGATATTATGAGATGCCCCTGAATCCATCAAACAATTGTGCAACACTTTATCTTGAATGTTCAATGATGTATAGAAAGGAGGGTAAGAGTCATCCCTTTCCTCTACCAAAGGTCCTAGTATGACAGTTGGTTTTTCATCATGGAGGTTGACTGAATCGGTGGGATAAGATGAAGGTTTAGGCTGCAACATTTTGGAAACGTACCTTTTGAAATCCTCATTCTTAACTAGCTCCAGAAAAGGTACAGAGATTTTAATCTTTTGAATCTTATTCTCAAAGCTAAAAGAGGAGGGAGGCTTCAAAATCTCCTTAAATTTTAGGGTAGGGCTCTTAACCACTGCCTGGGGGTTTTGTACCTCTTTTTCTTTGTTTCTAGTTGGCACACCCTTAGAAGGATTCTTTGTTCTAGTAGGTCGACCAAAAATGTCAGGCTTCCCCTCTTTCTTCTTTGACCTTAGGTTGTATCTATTTGGATTTCCACTGGTCCTTTCCCATTTTCTCAACTCATTTAGTTGGCTATCCATGAGAGACTCTTCATATGCAGATTGGGTTAAATGAGGAGACGAAGAGGTGTCACCAAGACAATGGATTTTAGGATCAACATCGTCTTCCTCTCCTTCTTCATCAATAACCAGGTTATTTTGGAGAGGGGCTTGGATTTTTTGATCATCCCTATCCCTATTTCTTTGATCTCTTTGGATGATATGAGGGGAATTATTGGGTATTATGAAATTACTCCTATTATCAACATTATGGGGGTTTCTATGGCTCATCTTTCCTTCAAATTTCAATTTCTCCATTTCGGCAGAAAGTGATTTTACCAGTTTTGTCAATTCATCCACCCGAGGGTGGGCAACAAAGGAATCAGAGGTTGAATATTCAACCCTACCTTTTCTTCTGTCTCTATCAAATTTACTGCTAAGTTTGTCAGCTACCGATATATTAGACTCTACTTCAAGGGATGCATCTTGCATATGATTTGAAGAGGTATCTCTTCTTTCTCTCAACAGGAGGCAAAACTCAGGGTCAAAAGCGTTGGCATTAGTAATCTTGGCATAGGTTTCTGTAGGATTTATTTCAGTGGGAATCTTATTGTACATCTTATTAAATATTTTTGAGAAGTCTGAAAGAGATTCCCCCTCTTTCCTCTTAAGTGACCCGAATTCAGTAATATAATAAAGAAAATATTTTTTATGTCCCTAATGCCTCAGGAATGAATCATCCAGAGCTTCAATCCCAACAATAGATCCAGGCGTTAATCCCCTAAACCATTTCCTATCCTCACCATAAAGGCTTTGTACAAAAACTCTCATCCACACATCTTCATTTTCAATGTTATGATTATCTGCATAACTATACAAATCTGAAAGGTGTTCTTCTACAGTTATTTATTCCTCCCCTGTGAAATTCAACATGTACTTAAGGTAGTATCCAACTGGGAGAGAATTCATAGGCTGAGGTAAAACAAGAGGAGCATACCTAGTAGACACTATGGAATCCATTCTGCTTCTAGGAGGATTAACACCTGCCATTGGGATGTGAACTATAGGAGAACTAGGGGGAGATGGAGTTTGGACAAGTACGACTGCAGCTGTGTTCCTAGGGGAAAGGGGAGACAATTGAGTGTTGGAGGAGGATGGTATAGGGTTCGAAGGAAGAGAAACTTCTCCCTCTTTAGTTACAACAACTTTGATAGGAGGAGGAGTAGAAAAACCCAAAGTGGGACAATATTCTAAGCTCCTGGGTCTAAACCACTTTACAATATCAGGGGAAACATGGGTTTCAAAACTTTAATCTTCCAAATGAGGACTAAAAGGGGAGAATTCAACAGGGAATCTTTCAAAATTCAAACTCTTGGAAACTCCAGTAGAAGGTAAAAAAGGAGAATTGGATAAAGCTACTAGAGTTTTAAAAGAAGGGTCATGTAAATTACCAGAATCACCTGGTACAACAACTGAAAGTCCTTCTTGAGAGGTAATTCCTTTCTTGATAATATTCTATGGGTTAGCTTCAGATGTTGCTAGAGGTAGATGTGGAGTATACCTTGTGTGTCTACCTTTGGGAGCCACAACTGAAACAATGGAGTAACTAGGTGCAAGCTGCAATCTTCAAGGTACTGATTTATGATCCACCTTCAGAATCAAAATTTCTTTGTTGTTCAATCCCAGGGAAATGTCTTCATTTTGTTCCCTGAAAATGACGCCAAGAATGTTAGCACTGAGAGTCACCCTTATATTTCAAGAGGATAATCCCAATACGCATCAAAATATTGGTGGAGGTAGGTTTATGAGTTGAGGTCAAATGGATATAGTCCGATACAAGAATGTTTAAAAACAAAAACTGGACAAGCGATGCATAAGGAAATGAGGTCCTCATTAACTTCAGTTAGTGGTTAAGGTTAAATATAAGCAGAAGGAAGACTTAGTGAGAAAAGTGGACAAGTCTTCCATGAGCATCTGAACTTCAAGCAACTTGGTGAAGAAAAACTCAGGCACAAAAGAACTCTTGAAATTAAGTTTAAGATACTAAAATATATCACAACAGTATTATAATCACACCTCCATTACAAAACAACTACAACAACTCGTTTGGATCATCTATGCACGAGAATTTCAGCATAAGAGAAAACAAGACAACAAAAGAAAATATTGAAATAGGTCACAACAACATTATAATCAAACCTCCATTACAATACAACTACAACACCTCATATGGATCTTCCATGCACGAGTGTTTCAGCACAAAAGTAAACATATGATGAAAGAAGATGACTTCTATTAATGAGAAAGTTTTAGGTCTCATACATAACCAGAGAACAACTTTGCTATCAAACTAGTACAAATTAGGAGCTCTGCTCAACCATCGACCCTAACAAATTCTTCAATTGATGTATTTATAATCAAAACAATAGCTGGTGTCTTCTCTTGTCTATCATGTTCCTTCTGTCAGAAGGAGACCTCGAACAGTATGGGCGTGCAGGAGAAACTTCCCTCTATTCTACTTCAGGCTAACATCTTTCTGTCTCCTCAGCCATACCCTCCATGCTTCCATTTAAGGGGGGTAGTAGACAGTTCAACCACCAATCCTTCTTTCATTAACAGATTTCTTCTTGGGATCATGATGTGGAAAAACTACCCTCTGTGGTACTTTGGGCTGACAATTTTCTATCTCCTCGGCCATACCCTCCATGCTTCCATTTAAGGGGGTAGTTGATTGTTCTCTTCCCTCTGATGATAGACTGACCGCGGTATGATAATGCTTTGCTTATATTTGTGACACTCCTTTGATGAATTGGCGTAACGCCCAATTTATGTTGCCACATGTTGATCTCGTATTGGACCCCATATGAGCACGTGTTTGTGGATGTTGCAAAGGGCGGTTTGGGTCCACACCGATTTGCCCCCCACAATCCACCACCAACTTCCACATACCTCTTCAGCTATACCATGTTTTCGATTGCGGTACCACTCTAGAATTTTATCGTTCGAGTATGTTTTGTCCCCGCAATGAAGTGTGATGGTCGATTTGTTGCAAATCCGTTGTAGTGTACCAATTTCTCTTTTCCCAATTTGTAGTGTACCAATTGCTCTGATACTAATTTGTAGCGCACCCTTCTCACTACCTAGGTTTCCCAACCTCACAGTTTACCATTCCTTACATGGAATTATAAGCAAATGCATTTAAACACAATTAAACACACTTAAATTACAGAGTGAAAATATATCTGGGTACTGCTATAATTAAATCAGTCATGGCATTCAACAACACTTCATTTACACACAACGGAAAACATGATAATATAAACAACACAGTCATGCATAACATGATCAAAGCATAATTCAAATACTTATCTTTTAATAGCTGGAGAAATCACCAACCAAGTGCAGGCCTTCCACGAACCTCCCAGCCTTAGACCACACTGTTCATCAGCTCAACAGTAGGTCACCCCCGACCTGGGACCGAGCTCCACCCCCGAGAGCAGGGAATCTGGGCTGGTAGGAGTTACGAGGAAGATGGCTGTTCACATTCACGAGGAAGTAGTTCTCCAGGAATCTCCGCTCTTTGCCCACGGACCAGCATTCCCCATTACATTTTCCACCCGAGGAGGGGAGTGCACCTTCCTGCATCACCTGGACAGTCCTTCCATTGCCAGTCTCCCTTACCTTGGGTTCTGAGGAGAACCAGGCCAGGACCGAGGGTAATGGAGCTCTATGGAAATCTGAGGGGTTCCTTCCGAGGGAGTCCTCTTCTCCCTCTACGCAATTCCTCACCTAGAGGAGTCTCCTGAGCCAACTAAACTTCACAGTCCGGCGCGTGGTCACATCAATCCACGCAAAAACACAGACAAGTGATTTCCAAAGCGGTTCAGCTGTCGGTTAAATCTCGGGCATGATTTGAACGAGAGGCTCCACCTTGCAGGGGCCAGCGGGCTTTTCTGACAACCCGATTCTTCCACCGAGGTTTAACGAGGGCTTAATGTGCACCGCGGGTTTCGAGACGCAGGTTGCACCAGTGGAACCTGGAACTCCACATCTCACGGGCGTGGTATTACGATTTCCCTCGGAAGACAAACCTGGGGCTTTTCTGACTTCCGAGGAGATAAACGAATTATTTTTGGCGGATGGCGTACCGGTTCCCGCCACGAGAGGTTGAGGTTGAATGGAAGATCCTGCGGTTCAACTTCAGTAGCTTATGGTGCATGCACGGAGTTGACACTTTCGCCACAGGGTACGCATCGCGTTCATCCATCGCCAGCCTCCCACCAATTGGGAAATCAGGGGTCCTTCCAAAGGACTTAGGTTAAAAATAATGTGCACATGGATTTTTAGAGACCAATGTGATATTATTCGGGCCTAAACCAGAGCAGCCCTAGGCTTCACTCGACCCTTTTCCACGCTGACCCTAGTTCCTTGCCCTTCTAGCGGATGGCTGGTCCCCATCACTCTTTCGCCGTGGGCAGTGCAGGTGGTATTTATGATAATTGATACCGCATGTACATACAAGTATATCAGCGGGCTCGGCCTTCAACGCCAGGCTCCAGCTTCCAGCTCGACTCGCCAAGAATACAACTTATACAAAACTTGGCTCCACTGACCTATAGAACATATTTACAATTCTTTGCATAACGCCCGATCATAGCGGAACCGGTAGCAGGGACACTACAATCCCCTCCCTTATTTTTGCACCGGCGCAACTTACCTGCCGCGTCTCACTGACGCAAAATCTTCAAAGGTGCGGGTACTCACGCTTCCAGCATAATATCGCGCATGCTCCCATGTAGCGTCCTCGGGGACCATACCGGGTCCACCTAGACCTTCTGATCTCTATAGCTCGATTCGAATTTGTTTGCTTTCTGTCCAATATGCGGAGGGATGCACTTACAGGGCATACGGTTCCCGCACGAATCACATTCCAATCGTAAACATGATTAGCATCAGGTACATATTTCTTAAGCGGTGAAACATGAAACACGGTATGTACAGTCATAGATGCAGTGGCTGGCTTTATGTATGCAAGCCTTTGATCCTTTCCGAGGGATCTCAGTAGCCCACAAAATCACTAACCAGCAAAGCGCGAAACTTCCCAATTCGAGGGAACTCTGACAGCTTTCACTTTTGGGAAAACATGGTGCCCTTTGAATTCTCTATGGAGTTTACATTTTCTCGGTATTAACTTTTCTTCCTGTCTGGAGCAGCTTTCAAAATTTTGTTTGATTTTGATTATTTGATATTCCATCTCCTTGATTAGTTCCGGTCAACCTTCTCGCCGGTGGGTTATCGACTCAGAGTCATTGCACTTTCTTCATAAAGTGCTTCGGTGAATATCGCCGGAGACCGTGGTACCCATTATTTTAGGCGAATTATACTAAATGCATGTAATCTTCCACCTTGATGGTTTATCCATCACATACATTCTCGGCCTTATCTTCTATTACTCATTTACCCTCTGCAATGCATCCATCGATTTCGGGATGGTATCTTTGTCGCGAAGTTGATTACGTCCAATCCTTGAATAGTCCTCTCGGAAATTGAAATTGAATTTCAGTTCCCCTATCGAACACAATTGTCTTAGGAATTCCGTACAAGTGCAACTTCTTTTAAAATATATGACGGCATGCGCTGCGTGGGTGAACATTGGAATAAAATGGAAGAACTTTGAGTAGGCATTACCACCACCTGGTTGAATGTCTTACTTGTTAAAGATCCCGGTGATGATCCATGGTTATCACCTCCCATTTCCAACCGGGGGAATAGGTAGAGGTACGCAACAACCACCGGGTGTAATGCATTACTTCGACCGCCGATACGGCATTCAGCACATCACGGCGATGTATTGAGGCAATTCCTTCTTCATACGGCTGAATAATGGCTTTTGAAACAACGCCACAATCTTTTTATATCCAGGATGACCATCATAAATCACATTATGCATTTCCTTTAGAATTGCCGACTTCAATTCCTACGTCATTAGATTTACATACACTTTGTTTTTGTACTGAAGTAAACTATGAGTTCCCAAGGTATAACTTTCCATGCGGTTTTGCGGTTTCCTCATCGCTGCTTTGTAGCTTTGCTACCAATCTTTGAAGCCGCAAAATCGGCATTTGCGGCTTCAGAGTGCGTCTTTCAACTCCAGTTACGTACGTGCTAATGGGTACGTAGCGTGCGAATTCATGCACTTTTTCTAAATTTTGTCCAGGCCGCACTTTGTTGTCTTTCCCGCTGATATACACGATATCAAAGTCACATTCCTGAAATTCCATCCATCTGTTTGTGTGGCATTTGGGTTGGTGATCAAATAAATATTTAATTTGTTGTGAATTACGTTTCTTAATTGAATTTCTTGCCCTTGAGGGTATCTTCTCCATTTCATGAAAGCATGTGGACAAAGCTGCTGCCGACTCTAAATCATGGTGGCAATTTTTCATGCTCTTTCAACTTCGAGATTCATAGCAAACTACAAATCCTTCTTTGCTGAAAACTCCTCCCAACCCTTCCTTAAACGCATCCGTGCATACTACGCAATCCTTGGATCAGAAATCTTGAGGATTGGAGCACTAGTGATGTAGTTGCTTCAATTCTTTGGAAAGGCGTTTCTCACATTGTTAAGATCCTTTGGAACTTCTTTCACTTCTTTGCAAAGGAAGTGATAGCATGAGCTATCGCGAAAATCGACTATAAACCTCCTATAACGCCCGGACCCATAAAGGATCTAACCGTTACATTTTCTTGGGTGTTGGACATTCTTGAATGCTTTGTACATTCGGGATCCACTGGCCCGATGCCCTTCTTGGATATAATGTGTCCCGGATAAATGGATTTGCTTTTGGTAAAATGAGCATTTGCTCAATTTTGCGCCTGGTAGTTAATTCTCTCAACACGCATCACCATTCGAGATATTTGTTCGTGTTCTTCCCTCGTCTTGGGTACACCAAGATATGCGTCCAAGAGACTATGGCCAGACTTGTCAGGATGTTCGAACCTCCATTCATTAAACCTTGAAGACATCGAGGTCGTTGGACTGATCCAAAAGCGGCACCCGCGGTGAGCTTCGTAATGGCCAGGTACCTTGTTGGTTTGTTGGTAATCTTCATCTTTTATCACTTGATGATATCTCGATTGAAGATCTATTTTGAAAATACTTCCGCATCCTTCAAAGTGATCAAAGATCATCAATCCTTGTGAGAGGATATTTGTTCTTGGCGATGGCTTTTATTCAAGTACATCTGGTGAACACCAACCTCAACGATCCATCTTTCTTCTTCACAAATGATTTGGGGCTCCCTACATGGTGATCTGGTAGGTTAGGGTAGCGCCCTTTCTTCAATGAAATCTTGGTACGCAATTGCAACTCTTTACGACTCGGTGTGCTCATTCTACTCTGAGAGTCTTTGAAATTTGGGTACACTCGGGGCATCAGTTATAGAAAATCGGTGATGTCCCCTCATCGGAGTAGTCGGGCACCTCACGAAATCACGATCCTTAACAAATTCATTGAGCACTTAAAGGTCTTCTAATTTTTTGAGACCACATTTTTGGAATACTTCTTCCACCCAGGTGCAAATAATTGACAACATTTCCAGTAACACTTGTTCAGTTGCAAGGCTGAGATTTCTACTGACTCGATACAGAGATTCCTTGGTATTACACGATTTCGCCTAACCGTCGGAACATGTAAATCTCTTGTTTTCGAATCCATGGGGGCATGGTGCTATTCCAACCGGTCCATCCTAATTAAACAATCATATGAGCCTAAAAGGCGAGATGTTCGAATTGACCTTGATTCTCATTCCATTCATAATCCTTGAATGGGACTTAACCAATTCGGTGACCTTCCTCTTGGTCCATGTGGCTAATTTTACTAACCAAGACTTCTCATGTTGCTTCTCATTAGATGCAAAGAATTTCCACCACCACTCTAGGATCTACATATTCAAAACAGCCCCCGAATCAATCAAAATAATAACAAGTGGTTGGTTGTTAATCATACCTTCCACTTCAATCATATGTGATTGAAATTACGCTTGCTTATTGTCGGTGCATAAGATCTCGGCATTCTGGCGCCGTATCCTCCTTTGTTTCCGACTGGCGACGGTGTAGACGGTCTTACTTTGTCCTTTCTGCTTGAGGCAGGTCTACGTACCTATGATTCCCTTTACATCCTCAACACTCCATGGTTGGAGGTCTTGTCATATGTTCACTCCCTCTAGTTTTTCTAGGCTCTTTAATAGACAACTGTCCCCAAGGACTATTTACGAAAAGGAGAACGCTTATACCGCCTCTGTTCTTTCTTAAACCTCTTAGAAAGTTTATCCCAAGCCTTAAAATATGGGAAACTTATGCTGCTGTTTGTGCAGGCATTTCGCCCTTCTTATAGTTTCTTCCGTGCCGAGATCATCTTATTGAATTTTGTCACCAATGGAAGGTTGTATTCCACTCAGATACCTTTGATTTTTGATAGTCTCATCCTTGATTAACGGAATGTACTTTAGTAATTCCAAAAACTTACGTTCATACTCATCAGTAGATTAGCGGTACCGGTTTAATTGAAGAACTCCATCTTTCTATCATGGTACCTTTTAGTGGAATTTCTTCTCGAAATACCTCTTGGAGTCCTTCAAGTGACCTCTTTCTCTTTGATGTCTTGCACACTTTAATGATCCACCACATAGATGCCTTTCCTTTCGGTTGGTACATCGCAATTCTTCCTTACGCGTGAAGCGAAATAATTCCTACTGACTGAAAATATTTCTTCATACCAAAGAGCCAACATCTCAACATCTTCCTCCTTTCTAGCGCTCCCCATCAAATGTTGGAGGTTTAATTTTATTCATTTTCTCCTTTCGATTCCTCCCTTCCAAATTTTTGATGTTTTATGGTAGGTGACGAGCTTGAACTACTATGTGTCTTCTTGCGGGAATGTTTTGGGGCGTATGGGTATGGAAACTTCCGCTCCTGTTTCCTTCTTCTCCGGTTCTTGTCTCATGCCAGGTCTCCCTCCTTTCTCCAAGTTTCTTCTCTATTCTTTTCAGGCTACTTGAATCTTAGGATTTAATTTCCCTTGCCGATCGAGCTTTCCTTGGGTTTTTACGCTGCTCATTTCGTTCCTTAGCCTACTCTCTTTGTAACCTCTCAATGGTTTTCATCGTATGTCCTTCCTTAACCATCTCCTTTCCATGCCCGGTAGAGTCTGATCCTCGACTCCTTAGTTTAACATCACTTCCTTCTTGATCATCTTCCATTTTCGAGGGATAATTGGCATTCTTCCCCACTCCATACTTGAAGTTGATTGTCTGGAGTTTTGGCATCTGTTGTATTCAGAACACACAATGTGCAATCCAATTCAAAGGTATGGGGACATTGGAGCTTTGCCGGTGATACGCAACATTCCGCAATTAATCTGAACAGAGCGAAGTTATTTCAGCTTCACCAAGTTTTCTAAGTTTGTATGGCTCACATTTTCGGGTGTCAGAACACAATTGATTATTTGAACATGGTTTGAGTTTGCAATCGGCGTCGAGTTTACTATCCTCAGTTCCCAATCTCGGTAAATAGCACTGCGATCTAGTCCTCCTGAGCCTAGTCCTTGACTCATGACCATAAAGACCGTGGTCATTTCCCTCCGCGTGAGCTATCCTATCGGAGTTTGACACTTACTTGTCAGCGAGCGTATTCCACAACTCCCAATTCTCGATCTCCGATGCCCGATATCGATCGCCTTTGGCTTTAACCCTTCGTGGTCAATTCAGGTCCATGTGACCTATGTTCATAGGACCCGCAGTCCTTGTATGCTTTTGTTGGGTTTCGGGGTTCGGGGTTTTAAAGTATATGACTCACTCATCAGCAGGGTTCCCGATTTCCTGAATTCTCAAATCTCGATTTCCGATGAATGACCTTTCTATAGGGACTTTCCCGCCGATCCTCCCTCGATGGATTTACTTACTCCCTTTTCGAATTTCCGTTGTGCGGAATCTACGCCCGCGTGTCCACTAAATGAATGGTCCGGATCTTGTCGCGAATTAGCGGATCGCGATTTCATGTGACAAGATTTCTCGTCTTTCGAACTCCGATTCTCGAGTTCCGACTCTCTCCAAGATTGACATGTTCTCTCGAGATTTATGGCTATGATCTATCCTCAGGATTTTGAGAATCGCGGGTCTAGATTCTCCTGAGTTCGAATATCTCGATGCTTCTTTGGGACTTCCTCCACCGCGGGGACTTGGTCTGTAATACATCCTTTCAGTTGGTTGGCCAGGTAAACCGAGGGGATCGATGCGACTCACTATCCTCGAGTTAAACTCACGTACGATATCAAAGGGTTTAAACCTGGGTACGCGTTCCTCGAATCGTGGTTACAAGGTTTGCCTTCCCTCACAAACCAGTCAATGGTTCTCACACCATTAGTGTAGAAACCTGTCTGCATGTGGTCGTAGACCATACTAGCTGCGGTTTTCATAGTACCGCTATACCTCTTGGGTTATAAACGTGGTCAAGCGACTACTTGACACATTGAAACAAACCAACATCCGAAATTGGCCATTCGATTTAATTCTCCTCGATGACCCACCGGTCCAAAGACGCTCCAGCAGCCCATCTAGACCGGTGTGAAACCTTAGCTCACGATACCAATTTGTAGTGTACCAATTTCTCTTTTCCCAATTTGCTGAATTAGTAATTTCTCTGATACTAATTTGTAGCGTACCCTTCTCACTACCGAGGTTTCCCCAACCTCTCAGGTTACCATTCCTTACATGGAATTATAAGCGAAATGCATTTTAAACACAATTAAACACCTTAAATTGAGTGAAAATATGTCACGGGTACTTCTATAATTCATCCGGTCATGGCATTCGTGACACTTCGATTTTACATAGCGGAAAACATGATAGTATAAATAAAGCGGTCATGCATAACGTAGTCAAAGCATAATTCAAATACTTATCTTTAGCAGTGGAGAAATCACCAACCAAGTGCGGGCCTTCCACGAACCTCCTAGCCTTAGACCACTGCTTTGTTCATCGGCTCAACGAGTAGGAGTCACCCTGGCTGGGACCGAGCTCACCCGAACCAAGGAATCCGGAGCTTCGGTGGGAGTTCGAGGGAAGATGACACATTCACATTCACCCGGAAGTAGTTCTCCCAGGAATCTCCCCACGCTCACTTCCCACACGGGCATTTCACACATGCACATTTCCACCCGGAGAGTGCACCTTCTGCGTCACCTAGGCAGGTCCAGCGGTCACCGGTCTCCCTTGCCCAGGTTCTGAGGAGCAGACCGGACCGAGGTCCTGCGGGCTCTATGGGCTTCGGGGGTTCCTTCCACGAGTCCTCTTCTCCCTCTGCGCCCCCTCTCACCTGGGGGTCGCTCCGCAGAATCAACAAGCCTCACGCAGTCCATTATTGCGTGGTCACAACAATCCATGAAACCACGGACAAGTGCTTTCCAAAGCGGGTCCGGTATCGCGAGGGATAATCTACAGGCATGATTTGAGACGAGAGGCTCCGCGCGCAGGCTAGCTCGGCTTTCCCAAACAGCGGGGATTCTTCACTCGAGGTTTAACATAGGCTTAGCAATGCACACCGGGTTTTCGGGGCATGAGTTGCACCAGTCGGAACCACTTAACATAGGCTTAATGCACACACAGGTTTTCTCAGAGACATGAGTTACTCAGAGTCAGACACAGACTCCACAGCTCTGGATGTGGTGTACACAATTTCCTCAGAACCAAACACAGGCTTTACATCTTCCAGAGATAAACCAGGGTATTCTGGAAGATGGCGTACCAGTTCCACGCACAGAGGTTCGGGTTCGAATGGAGGAAGATCCCCCACCCACGGTTCAGCTCGGCGCTTATATTTGCATGCACTAGGGTTGACACTTGTCACCCTGGGAACTGCATGCGTTCCATCCGTACGCCCTTCTCCCACCACTTGGGAAATCACGAGTCCTTCCAAAGGACTTAGGTTAAAATAATGTGCACATGGATTTTTAGGAATAATAATAAAATATTATTCCAGGCCTAAGCCCCTTAGGCTTAGCCCCTAGGCTTCACACTCAGCCCTTTTCCCACCTTCCAACCCCTAGTTCCTCTCCCCTTCTATGGACGCTCAGTCCCCCATCACTCTTTCATCGTGGATGGTCTGCACTGGTGGTATTTATATTAATTGACCTACATACATACAAGTATATCAACATGCTTCTGGCCTTCAACACTTAGGCTCCCTGGCCTAACAAAACTCATAAGCCTACAACTTATACAAAACTTGGCTCACCAACCTATAGAACATATTTACAATTCTTTGCATATAACATGATCTGTA
>SNQJ01S0038179.1:53694-75602 GCA_010110895.2 Picea sitchensis | reverse complement strand
TTGGCCAATAAGATATCACATAAATGAGATTTAAAATTTAAAATAAATAATTATTTTTTAAAACTTTGGATAAAGGGGTGTATATTTTATGGTCAACCATGAACTAATAAAAAGTCAAGCCTAACTCAAAGCTATATACCATGTCTATCGAGAGGTATAACAAGACTTATGTAAATGGAGAAAATTCAATGAACATACATAAAATATACATTCCCTAATCCCCTATCCCTGTCATCTCAGAATGAAGGGAACCACCTATCTTGTCAAAGTCAAGTCAAGAGTTGCCAACATTTAAAAACTTCTCTATGTTCATCCAACCCAAATTAGTAGAGCGAGATCGCTAGCAAAGGATTCTATACTTTTAAATGATATGAAATGTTTGATGGAAAACCACTTACTTGTCAAGACGATTTTGGTAAAGAAGTTAGTGGGATTTCTTTAAAGAAGTTGAAGTTAGTGGTTATAAGGATTTGTTTCAAGATGATTTTAGCGGTAATGATAATAATGGTTAACGTCCATTGAATTATGTAAGGAATTAAAGTATGTAAGGAATGAGGTTCTTGAAGTCAATGTCCTTGGGATGTATTAAATTGTAATTATTCCTAAATATGCTCCATGGATGAAATTAGGTGTCACCTCACCTACCCATAAAGTAGGAGTTTCTTTTGTCGAAACTAAAGCTTTATTGAAGTTATGCCAAAAGGATAAGTTGTAGTTAAAAGTTTTTTTTTTTTTATTTAAATATTTAGAAAAGGTTTTTGCCTCCGAATAAAACGATAAAGAACCTTCAAATCGTTATAAACACATTAACCAATATGGCTTGGTAATTATGGTTTTGACGGTGAATTCCAAAATATATTTGGACATGGTGCATGTTAGAATAAAAAAAACATCTAAAATCTTTGTTAGCAAATGTGATCATAGGAACAAAACTTAAAATCTGTTACAGAAGAGTGTACCTGTACATATATAATTCTATGATTGTTTTCTTTACAAAGTGTAAGGATAATCATGTAGTAAATTTAAGTTGTTCAATGAATGTGTGTACATGCATGCTCACTATACTTTTGTTACTACTTAATAATTCAGTGCGTTTGCAATTGTTACATAGATGTGAAGCTAGGGCGAATTAGGATGCGTGGTAGGAAGAACAACAATAAATCTTATCAAATTCAAATTTAAAAAATAGTATAAACTTATTTTATTTGTTTATATATAAATAAAATAATTTTAACATTAAAATATTGAAAGCTTTAACATTAAATTGTTTTTATGTAAAGATAGTTTTAATTTTAAAATGTTTTAGTTCATTATTAAAATGAAAAATATATGAGAAGATGGATGGTTTTTGGCTTGTTAGGTGATTAAATTTAATTTTAAAATGTGTTAAGATTAGTTGAAGTGAAAGGATATTTTTTATAATTTTAAGATAGAATTGTATTTTTTAGGTGATTAAATATCTGCTCGGCTCAAACAAAGGGACTGAGATCGTCGCTCACAGATTAGCAAGCATAAGTTCATCCTGCAATGAAGAGGTTAAGTGTGCATGTGGACGAAATCTTTCGAGGAGAGATCGTAGCAAGCATCGAAGAGAGAGACCACACCAAAAGCACATGCAACCCATTAAGGAGAGCTAGAATGAACTATGCTTCTTTGTAACTATTGGAACCCCTGGAAGGGAAAGATTAGGAAGACGATCTTGAAGAAGGAGAGACTGGGTATCAGACCCTAACTAATTTCTTGTGCCTAAGAAGAAGGATCGAGAATCCATGATGCTGGTGGAGATTTACATGGGGGAGAAAGGTATTTTGTTTCGGTTGAATAAGTCGATGTATGCTTCCATATTTATTTTGATTGGGGTTTGGGTTCTATTTAGGTTCATGGGTCCGCTCACCCACCAAAGATTTCAGTGGACTCCGACCCTTCATTCTTTATCTCATAATGTAATGTAATCCCTATACATCTTGCAATTTGTTTTTCTTTATAGAAGTTTTATCATGATTTTATTGGAACTGTACTGTGATTATCTGAGTAAAATTGCATTTTTTTTCCTTTTCCCAAAAACTTGTAATCAAAGCAAATAAGACAAAATAAGCTTATCATAGAAATCGCTAGCATAATCTTATCACAAATTATTTCTTTCATGATTTTGAATTTTCTCTCATATTGAAACTGAGAAATATTTAGTGTATTTTGGAGCACTTCAATGGATTGGAACCATAACTTCTTGTGCAATTCTTATAGAAATTAAATTTTAAATAAGAATCTGTAGAACTGATACACTTAAATATTTTGTACATGAATATGATCTTGTAAAAATTTGATGTATCACATGGCTTCAAGAAGAACAGATGCAGTATAGGTCTACAAAATCAAGATTAAGGCCACGAGAGATGACCTTTTGAAGATGAATGGAATCATAGCTATGCTTAGGCATATTTTTTTCCCCTGAAATGAGTTGCTCAAAATGAAAGATTCAAATGTTTTCAAAGATTTAGGATTTTATCTTTCCAAATGGTGAGACAAGTTGTTGTAGCGCCTTAATGCATTCACCTCGCTTCTCTTTGAGCACATGATCCTTTAAACACACTCGTGACCTGAAGTCTCTTCGCTTGGTAAAATTTGAAAGGAATGTCGAAGCAATAGCCACACAAAAAATGGCTTCCAAATTGAAAAATGGTGGGTCAAAATTTGTGTTCAAATGTTGACTTCCAATTAATCACACAATCCTAAATTGCCATACTTTTTATTCAAAGACACTAAATCGAAATGGACTCCATCCTCATTCCTCCTAGGAAACCATCTATGATCAATAACCATGATAGTACTCGGAGAAATAAATAACATTCAGTCCAAGAAGATGCGACGATATCTACATTTTCCATTATTTTCTCCAATTTTCTTCACCACCTCTATCTGCCATCGAGAGAACCTAAATAATCCCATCGCCATGCCATGAAAATGTTCTATCTACTCTTGGATTATTGGCACCTATCCTAAAATATTGTTTCATGCCCTCTGTATAGGGACCAATCCATCGAGGAAAACCTGTAAGTGCATTAAGTCTATTGCACTTCACACATAGACTAATGGAATAGAAGTGTTCTTATTCCACTTAGTAGGTCAACAATTAATAAATGTGTTGGTTTCGAACTCTAGAATCCTTCAACCTAGCCAAATACATGTAAGAACTTCTTACATAATAGGCAGTAATTGAATGGTTCCCTTCCAAATACTTCTATAAACATAGACAAGCGTGGAATTATCTCCACTTACAAATTTCTATAAAATGGAGCATTTAGGCATTTCCTCAAAATTATTTTGTCCTTATTCAAAGAGGCTTAATGCAGAGATATCAAGGAAAAAGATATCAAGAATAATGGTTCACTTAGAGTAAGATATTTAAGTTTCTATTTCTCTAACAAAAATAATAATTTAAATTCATTAGAACCTAAAGAACATTGTTCGAAAGCTATTGTTAAAAAACATAGGGAGTCGTTGTCTTGAACTTTGTTCTTCAAATTTCTTGGAAAATAAATGTAACAACTAATTTATTCTTGAGTTCATTCTTCTTCAGTTCCTTGTTTTGAATATTGTTTCCAATTCAAAACAAAAGGCAAATAACAATGACAAAAAAAAATTAAAATAAAATCCTATAAGCTACTATCCTTGTTTCCAGACCAACGCTAACACTGATAATTTTCACTGGAAAAAATGTAAAACAAAACTCTATAACCTACAGATTTCTCAAAACAAGAGACTAACGATAACAATGATAATTTTATCTAGAAAAAATTTAAAATAAAACTCTATAACCTATAGATTTTGTAGAAAAATATTTGGGTTGGTTAATTTTATATGGAAAAAATGTAAAATAAAACTCTATAACCTACAAATTTTGCAAGAAAATGCTTGGGTTGGTTAATTTTATCTGGAAAAAATGTAAAATAAAACTCTATAACCTACAAATTTTGTAGGAAAATGCCTGGGTTGTTACCATAAATTAACCTGAATTCAAGTTATAAAGAAGCAAATTCATCCTAAAATAATGCACCCATTGGTACAAACTCAAAGATAATCTTAAAATGCCATGTAGAATGTCAAGCAAAAGTGACAAATGGATCGTAATAATATTTGTCTAGAGATCATAATATTTGTCTTTGATTAAAAATACAAATACCACTTGGAATGGGCATGGACTGTATTACTTATTTTGATTTGAAATTGATTTGAAATTTGAACTGCAAGGTGGAATTCTAGGCATCACTTACATGTTAAGACGACATAAGCCACTTTGCAGTATATCAAATACACATTTGGTAAACTGAGTTATCCACTTTGTACTATATCAAAGACAGATTTGGTCAACCGACTTAGCCACTTTGCAATATATCAAATAAACATTTGGCGTGAATCTGAGGTAGCCACTTCGCAATATATCAAATGAAGATTTGGTGTGAATTCGTGAACATTGTCCATGACGTTTCATTGAAATTTTTCAATATTATGATAAATTTTTAGAATCACCTTGGATTTTTATAAATAAACTAAGAAGTTCCCATAGAGATTTAAAAATTAAATCTTCTTACTAAGCATTTTGAGTTTCACAATTATAAAATATTCTTTAATTTTCATTTATGATAAGTTAAAACTAATTAACACAATTATATGAGTATTATATTACTTGTTAATTTACTTTAATTAAATAAGTAGATAAATCTTCTTTAAGTTGAATTAAATAAGTAGATAAATCCTCTTTATGTTGAATTAAATAAGTAGATAAATCCTCTTTAAGTTTAAAATATGGTAGATAATTATTAATTTTAACTATAAAGTTAATTAAATATTCATTTTCCTTTATAAGTAATGATAGATACAATAAGTGAGATTTAGCTTAATTTTAGTATAATTAAACTTTTTAATGTAATGATGAATGATTAAATTTTTTAATTTTTTTTAAATAATGATAAAAGAACTACAGTGATAAAAAATACTAAACAAGTATCAATTTTAACTATAAAATTAATTGAATATTCATTTTATTTATAAGTAATGATAAAAAAATATAACTATGAAAAGTTAATTAAATATTCATTTTCCTTTATAAGTAATGATAGATACAATAAATGAGATTTAGCTTAATTTTAGTATAATTAAACTTTTTAAAGTAATGATGAATGATTAATTTTTTTTTTAAATAATGATAAAAAAACTATAGTGATAAAAAATACTAAACAATTATTAATTTTAACTATAAAATTAATTAAATATTTATTTTATTTTATAAGTAATGATAAAAAAATATAACTATGAAAAGTAATGATACATATAAAGATCAAGTTTAATCTTAATTTTATTAAGTATAATTATATTTTTAAAGTAATGATAAATGATTAATAAATATTTTTTTTTTTAATAATGATAAAAGAACTATAGTGAAAAAAAATAATGATATATATAATAAGTAGATTAATTTTAATCTTAATTTTAAATTTGGGTAAACTTTTCAACCCTTCATTATCCTCTCTTATAATTTAAAATAATTTTATATTAATGAATATCAATATTTGGACTACTAAATTCCATATATGAGTGTGTTATTTGATGTCATTAAAATAACTTTTATTTTTGGTTTTGTCTTCATAGAAGTATTGTTATTTTTTATTTATAATTACATTGGACTACTAAATTCAATATATGAGTGTGTTATTTTATGTCATTAAAATAACCTTTATTTTCTATTTTGAATTCATATAAGTATTGTTATTTTTTTTTATAATTACTTTGAACTACTAAATTCAATATATGAGTGTGTTATTTGATGTCATTAAAAGAACATTTATTTTTTATTTTGTCTTCATAGAAGTATTGCTATTTTTTATTTATAATTAGCTTGGACAAATAAATTCAATATATGAGTGTGTTATTTAATGTCATTAAAAGAACATTTATTTTTGGTTTTGTCTTTATAGAAATATTGTTATTTTTTATTTATAATTACTTCTAATATATTTGTAGCTTTACAAAATATGACTATTAATTGTGTTTTGTAAAATTTGAAAAATTCTAAAATTAATATGAAAAATAATCCATCAAATGAAATCATATTTTTATTTTAATATAATATCTACACTTTAAATAATTGCAACAAGAAATGATCAAAAGTCTAAAAACCTTTTACAAATTGAATGATAGTTTTCTCCTTCACATAGTTTATTATTATGTTAATATATTTAATAAGTATTTTTTTGGTTAATTTGATAGAATTTGATAATGAAAATTTTTCATTTTAATAATGAAAAACTATTTTTTTTGCAATTTTAATCATTGATATTTATTACTATTTTTTCACTTCAATATTGCAATTTCAACAATTTAAATTTAAGATTTCAAAATTCAACAAAATTCTTACTAACTTAATCAAACAATTAATCTCATAATTAACAATTTTGTTTGCTACAATGTTAACTTTTTTCTTCACAAACTAATAACATTTAAAAACAAGGAAAACATAACCTTTAACATAAATGCCAGTACAATATTACAAAGTTAAGCCCAAACAAATAGGAAGTTACACATCCATGACATATGAACCTATAAATTAATTGTAACCCTCTCCATGTTGCATGTATACAAGTTGATATGTCTTGGGAGCATGAGCCAAACATCATCAAAATAGGGAACCAACTTCTTATACAATTATTTTAATTGCAATATCTTTATAATCTAAATTAACAATATTTATATAAAACCTCCTTCAAAGTTCAAATATAATCATTTTAATTGTAATATCTTTATAATTCCAATTAATAGCATTAATATGAAACCTCCATAGAATTACTTCGACATTCTCATTCGCCTGCTTAGGGGGTATGCTAGCAATAATAAAATTAAAGTGACCAAGATTAACTAAACAATGAAGAAGAATACTCATTAGTTAACTAAGGGATGAAGAAGAATACTCATTATTAGTTAACTAAAGGACAAAGAAGAATAGTATAACAATACTGATTTTTTAGGTGATAACAGATTCCCCCTAATGTGTGAGGTTAGTAGAAAATTATAGCCGAAATAAAACATTGTTTCTTTTATGGTGTGAGTTTTTGTTTTTGTATAGAGAGAGAGAGAATTGTTGAGGAAATTAGAAGAAAGGTCATGTGGAGGAAGAGGGGGAAACTAACTATAAAATTATTACCTTACTAAGGAAAAAATAATTTTTTGCAAATGAGGCGACCATGCCCCATGCTTGTGTTTGAAACAAAATTAATTTCACAATGAAAAACATGAATATTGGAATGATATTGTAACTGAAAACTTGTTGAAGTGGATATCTGCATTGCCCTCTGTTAAGCCCTAAATAGTGGCACATTACCCCTTAATTAGGGAATATTACATTAGTAATGTTATTTTATTTATGTAGACTTGGGTCCATTAGTTGTAATTGCACCTCCTAGTCTCCTATATATACCAAGGAGACCTTTTCATTTGGAATCATTTGGTATTTGGAAATTTATGGGGTGTATAAGGAGGTTTCCCCCTCAAAGAGGCTTATTATCTAAAATTATCTCTTTTTCAAGGAGTTGAGTACTTATTTTGAGGTTTTTCTATGCTATCTTGATATTTGGTTTTTAACATTTGGATTTAGAGCACAAAGTCTTGGGGTTTCACTGCTACATGTGAGACACCTTGGAATTTTCTCTATAAATTTTTTTATACATCGTTTCAGAAGGGAAACCTTGTATTGTATTTAGTAGACAGATCTAGGTATGTGGGTTAAAACTTTCATCTCCTGAGGCCTTATACTTTCGGAGATATAGCCTGGGTAAGATAGGGTCCTGAAATCATCCTGAATTTAGTCATCTTAGAATTTTCACTATAAAAAATTGTGTGTAACGTTTCAAACCCCCGAATCTAGAGGATATTCATATAAATTATTAAGGTATTTGTGATAAAAATTTAAGTGTTTGGGGAATCCTACTTTTGTAGATACACCCTGTGAAAGATAGGGCATCTGACTAGTCATATTAACTAGTCTCAAACACGTCTTCTAGGTAAAACAATGATATCTTCTTCAGTGAGTATCCAAATTAAGTGAGACCAGTTGCATTGAACAATGGATAGTCTATAGTATTGTTGGTACAAGTTTCAGAATCAAATATCATATATTATGATCTTGACACACTTTACAAGTACGCTATCCTAGAAGGGACAAAAATCAACAAGGTGTGGGGTAGTTACCATAACTTCCACTTGGAACATACAATTTTGATCAGACTTCTTGAATTGTAGAGACGACGCATCACAAAACTATAAAAATAAATTTTCAGACCCATAAGGTCTGAAATTTTAGATATACAGTAGAGTAAATATCGTCTAGTAGAGCGACCTCTAAATCAAGGTTTAAAAGTGATACTTGGTCAACATGCCACCAAAAAAGGGAACTTCTACAACAATTAAGCCTCCATACAATCCTACTTGGACTCTTGATGAAGGTGAAGAAATGAGTAGAGACATAAATGATTTACGAAAGAAGACAATAAAAAAAGATGAACTACAAAGGATGATGGATTCAATTGAAGCTAAGTGAGAGGAAATAATGGATACTAAGATAGAGGGTTTAAAAACGGAGATCATGGAAGGATTGGAAAATTTTCTAATAGAGTGGACACCTAAAAGTGAAAATGCATCACATGAAATTCATGATGAGAACACAAGGAAGATGAATCAAGAATGAATAAACTCCAACTTTAGGTTGAAGATCAACCACTTTCATAAGATCTATATGAGGAATTTTGATGGAAAGGATTCAATCGCATGGAATACTGTGTGGGCGGATATAAAACTATTACAAGTATTTTTCCATTAAATCTGACTGAATTAAGTGTAGTAGAAGATTACAATACTTTTCATTTCAGTAATCTCATAAGAAAATGTCCAGCGACATAAATACATAAAACATGTTATCTATTATAGAGAAGGTACAATACTTAAACGAGTATTTAGTGCAGGTGCAGTGTTCAACACTCATCCACTCACCTTCTCACAGGATCGTTCAAAATTCTCAACCGAGCCGAATTAGCTCTTTAGATTCCTGACTGGAATCTCTTCTCAAATACCCGATCCACAGGTCCTTTCTTCTTTCCTCACGGCCTCTGCATGAGCCGTGAACAATTTTCCCACAGGAAACTGTTATCGGGTTTCGGGGTTTAGGTATGCCGCTGTCGAAAGCTTCTCACCTCTCCAATCCCCGATTACCGATGAGCTCCTTTTCACCTTAGCCCCTACCGGCTATGCTCTCTAGTCCATGTGACTAGCCCTTATAAGACTGCAGCCTTATCTTCTTTTGTCGGGGTTTCCAACTTCAAAACCCAGTGCGCCCTTTTTGTGCGCTAGCCCTCCTGGCTAGGCCCTGGTCTACGTGACCGCTACCGTGTGACCTTAGTCAACCTCCTGTCAGGGTTTCGGGGTTTTCGATGTCACAATACATACATCCTTTGGATCCGTGATCCCCTGATTCCCGACGTGCTTTAACCTTAGCTAGCCCTCCTGGCTCAGCCCCTGACCAATGTGACCATCACCCGTGAACACAACCCTACCCCTTTGAGGTTTCGGGGTTTGCGAAGCCAAAATGCATACGCCTATGGGATTCCCGATATCCCGATGACTTCAAACTCTGATAGACGCTTCCCTGTCGGGACTTTTTTCGATGGCGCTAGATGATTGCCACGCGTCCTCCTCAAATGGATGGTCCCGATTAGGTCAAGATTTCGAGACTTTTGATGTCCTGGCTCCCTCGACCTTGAGAATGTCAATCTCCCGATTTTTTCCAATTCTCGTCAGATTTATGACACCTATCCTGTGAGGACGGACGACTCAGATTATGTCGGGGTTTTCTCCTGGGATTTCCCCGATCCCTTGACCACAGGAATGCCGATATCCCGATGCGTCAAAGTGCCAATGGCGCTCAATCTTCGCCACGTGTACTCTGCCAACGGACAGTCCAGATCCTCATTGGGATTTCGCGGCTATTTATGTCCCAATTCTCACGACCTCGAGAACTCTGATTTCCCGATGGCTGATACCCTGATGATAACTCCTCTCATCGGGATTTCTGCCCTTGTCCACGAGGACTTAAACTTTGTGCAACTTCCGCAGATTCGACGACTGTTGGGTATCTGCCCAGATCTAACGACTCAGACCTGTTCTCCTCGTGCGCTCCTCCTCCAGATCTAAACTTTGCGCTACTCCTCCCGATCCAACGACTAACGGGATTTCTGTATGAGATCCGATGATTGTCGGTCTCCTCCTTTTATAGCCTCCCTCTAAGCTCCTCCTAGACATAGAAAATCAACGGTCCAGATTTCTTCTCCTACCGATCTGATGGCTGTAGTTGCTCCTCCAGAGCTTCCTACGCCTTCTTCTTATCTTGGGATAATTTCACATTCTCACAGGCCTCGACCTTTGCTTCGTCGCCATGAACTCCATGATTGTGAGTTTTGTTGTGCGTATGAGAATGCTGACCCTCCTGATCTTTCTTCTCCTTCCGAACCCTCGAAGGATTCTTTGACTCCTGCGGCCCAAAAGAGTCTTCACGCACCAAAGTGCTATCTCTTTTGAGCTTTCACAAACACTCAGACCCCTTGGGGATTTTGTCCTTCCTCTCCCTCAGATGGAGAAATTGACGCCTTCTTAGCTGTCCCGCTGCTCAAGCGACTAAATTGCTGAGTCTTTCTGGGTGTTCAGTAACCCAGTGAAGATCCTCCAGTGGATACTTCCTCCAGTTCCAGAAATCCAAGGGTTCTCTCCTCTGTTGTGCCTACCTGCACACTGAATCGATGCCCTCCTGGCAGAGTTCCTTCTCTTCCACATAACACTCCATGGTTCTGTCTTCTTCTCTTCAACTCTCAACAGAGTTCTCCTTCAAATACACCGCAACACATACGCTCAATGCCCACTTGGCAGAGCTCTCAGAACTCCTCAAAGATTCTGTATGCAACTATGTCTCTCCCACACAGCCTTGCCTCCAAGGTATTCAACAACCTTGAGGTCTTCCTTCTGAGTTGTTGACCTCAGTCCTGTGCCGCAGCATGCCTTTGTCTAACTTCGCAGAGTTCAGAAGTGCAACCTCTATGCATAGCTCTCAGAACCTACAGTGTTCTATCACACCCTCCTGGTGTGAAGCCTCAAAGACCTTCAGCCCTGAAATCAAGCATACTCCTGCAAATGCACAGCTATGGTATACATCTACAACATAAATGGAACACACACAGACATCCATTCAACACAGAACATGTGCAGGAAAAACTACTTCTATTATATTAACAATGGAAAATGCCTATTTTTACAAGGGTGTTCTAGAGCTCTGTATCTGGCTGTTCTCTTCTCTGCTCTACATGCAGATCCTCCCACACTATGACTACTACCAAAATGAGATATATGAAAATCTCTTTTACCTGAGGGGCTCTTCGAGCGCTTCCCTCCAATCCTACCTGCCCTATTCAATTACAATAAATGGCTGTCTAGTCCAACATCTGGATCTAGATGTCAACCATACAACACATTAATGGCCGATCTACCTAGCGCCTGCTCAAAGGCACATCTTCTACGGCTCACCAGCCTAGACATTAAATTACATTCAATTTCAAATTTAAATGAGTACTGCGCCTCTCTTCAATGCACGATTTGAATTCGCGGACGTGGCTGGCTGGCTGGTTGATGTGGAGAGATGCTCCTACATCAAACTCCTCAGCTGCAAAATCATGAGCTCCTGCTCATGCGCTTCTCCTCTAAGCTGTTGGAAATCCTCCTGGATCCCAAACAAAGATCTGGAGCTTCTTATATGCTCCATTCTATTGCTGCCACTGCTTCTGTTGCACCGCTACTGCTGCTTCCTTTTTGCCCAGCCTCTCCTCGCTGGTAGTTTCTGCTGACCTCAACATCAACCTTCTGATCTCCTCGATCGCTGTATCTAGCTGCTCCCTTGGATGGTCCTATTCATGCAGTCTCCTCAGCTGTAAAAATTTTTGGCCATTGAGTAGATCATCATGATCTCCCACACCTCCTTCATCCGTTTCCAACTTCACCCGTTGGATGTGCATGCCCTACACTTTTACCCTCTCTTCTAGGGCTTCAATTTGATTCCACAGATTAGCAAAGCAAATGATGTCTGCTTCTTCTTCCTCTGCTTCTGCAACCTCCCATGTTGTAGTCTCTTCAACTTCCTAGATGAAAATGTTGAGCCATTCCTCATAATGCTCATCATCCTCTTTTCCTTCTTTTGATGTCAGCTTCAGTGCTACAGCTTCTTCAGCTTCTTGGCTGAATATGTTGAGACATTCCTCCGAATGATCATTCTCCTCTTCAGCCATTTCTTCTTGTGATTGGGCAGTCTCAAACACCTGCTCCAATTCTTCTTCTTCCCTGACAATCATCGCCAGCTGTGACTGTTCTTTTGCTATTTCCGCATCATCTGTAACACATAATTTTGCCTCCTCCTGGGAAAATGGTAGGAATATTCCAATTCCCCCAATCATTAGAATATCATCTTGATCTTTCACCTCTGCCAGTTGTATCTGTTGATCCAAGTTTTTCTTTGAGCTCACCTGCTCTGTCAGCTCCCCTGGCTGAGTCCAACTCATCTGCTCATCCTTGCCCACCTGGCAATATGGGATGTCTCTGCTGCTCTCCTGGCAGACTATGAGATCAACCGATCCCATCTTCATCAGCAACCCTTGCTGAACTGAACTCACCTACGAGTCCACGAGACCTTCAGATAGTCTCTAACTTTCATCTCTGCCCACCTGACAGTTTAAGATGCTTCCGCTGCCCTCCTGACAGTCTTCGAGATCCCACAACGATCTCCTTTCATTGCCCAGCTGGCAATGTGAAATTCCCTGGCTGTCCTCTTGACAGTCCGTGAGATCCTCATCTGATATCAACTATGTTCCCTTGCTCACCTGACAATATAGAAACTTTCTACTGCCCTCCTAGCAGTGCTTGAGATCCTCAGCCGATTCCAATTCAAATTCTTCATCATCAAGACCTCTCCTAGTCTCTGGCTCACAGTGATAAATCATCTCTTCCTCTGTGGCCTTGAGGTTTTTAGTATACCTCAACCATTTTCTCAACAGCCTACACTGTCTCATGACCATCAACTGCTTGACTGGCCATTTTGCTTTTGCCTTCTCCATGGGCAATTTGCGCATCCGTCTCCTCTTCCTATCCTACCGCATCCGCAGTTCGAGCTTCTCTATGTATTCTTTTAATTCATATAGCTTCTCTGCTTGGCTCTTCCTCCTACGACCTTCAGTATCCATCTTGATGTGTTTATCTGCCTCCCTAACAGATCTGCTGCTGTCACTCCGCATCTTGAGTGTGTCCATCTTCATTTTACAATCCTCTCATAGTCTCCCTGACTGTCCTCTCGACTGCTTTCTACCTGCAAACAATCGTCACAGAGTCCTCAGTAAATCTGTCTTCTTTCACCTGCAATATATAGATGAAATCTTGCTCTGATTCCACTTAGTGCAGGCGCAGTGTTCAACACTCATCCACTCAATCGCTCACAGGATCGTTCAAAATTCTCAACCGAGCTGAATTAGCTCTTTAGATTCCTAACTGGAATCTCTGCTCAAATACCTGATCCACAGGTCCTTTCTTCTTTCCTCATGGCCTCTGCATGAGCCGTGAACAATTTTCCCACAGGAAACTATTATCGGGTTTCGGGGTTTTGGTATGCTGCTGTCGAAAGCTTCTCACCTCTCCAATCCCCGATTACCGATGAGCTCCTTTTCACCTTAACCCCCACTGGCTATGCTCTCTAGTCCATGTGACTAGCCCTTATAAGACTGCATCCTTATCTTCTTCTGTCGGGGTTTCCAGCTTCAAAACCCAGTGCACCCTTTTTGTGCACTAGCCCTCGTGGCTAGGCCCTGGTCTACGTGACCTCTACCGTATGACCTTAGTCAACCTCCCGTCGGGGTTTTGGTGTTTTCGATGTCACAATACATGCATCCTTTGGATCTGTGATCCCCCAATTCTTGACACGCTTTAACCTTAGCTACCCCTCCTGGCTCAACCCCTGACCAATGTGACCATCACCCGTGACCACAACCCTACCCCTTCAGGGTTTGTGAAGCCAAAATGCATACGCCTACGGGATTCTCGATATCTCGATGACTTAAAACTCTGATAGACGCTTCCTTGGTGGGACTTTTTCCGATGGTGCTAGATGATTGCCACACGTCCTCCTCAAATGGACGGTCTCGATTAGGTCGGGATTTCAAGACTTTCGATGTCCTGGCTCCCTCGACCTTGAGAATGCCGATCTCCTTATTTGTTCCAACTCTCGTCAGATTTCTGACACTTGTCCTATGAGGACGGACAACTCAGATTATGTCGGGGTTTTCTCCTGGGATTTCCTCGATCCCTTGACCACGGGAATGTCGATATCCCGATGTGCCAAAGTGTTGATGGCGCTCGATCTCCGCCACATGTCCTCTACCAACGGACGGTCCAGATCCTCGTTGGGATTTCACGACTATTTATGTCCCAATTCTCACGACCTCGAGAACTCCAATTTCCTGATGGCCGATACCCCGATGATAACTGCTCTCGTCGGGATTTCTGACCTTGTCCATGAGGACTTAAACTTCGTGCAACTTTCACAGATCCAACAGTTGTCGGGTATCTGCCCAGATCTAATGACTCAGACTTGTTCTCCTCATGTGCTCCTCCTCCAGAGCTAAACTTTGTGCTACTCCTCCCGAACCAACGGCTAACGGGATTTCTGTATGAGATCCGACGGTTGTCGGTCTCCTCCTTCTATAGCCTTCCTCTGAGCTCCTCTTGGATGTAGAAAATCAACGGTCCAGATTTATTCTCCTGTCGATCTGACGGCTGTAGATGCTCCTCCAGATCTTCCTGCACCTTCTTCCTATCTTGGGAGAATTTCACATTCTCACAGGCCTCGACCTTTGCTTCATCTCCATGAACTCCACGATTGTGAGTTCTGCTGTGCATATGAGAACGCTGACCCTCCTGAGCTTTCTTCTCCTTCCGAACCCTCGAAGGATTCTTTGACTCCTGCGCCCCTGCAGAGTCTTCACGCACCAAAGTGCTATCTCTTTTGAGCTTTCACAAACACTCAGACCCCTTGGGGATTTTGTCCTTCCTCTCCCTCAGATGGATAAATTGACGCCTTCTTAGCTGTCGTACTGCTCAAGCGACTAAATTGCTGAGTCTTTCTGGGTGTTCAGTAAACCAGTGAAGATCCTCCAATGGATACTTCCTCTAGTTACAGAACTCCAAGGGTTATCTCCTCTGCTGTGCCTACCTGCACACTGACTCGATGCCCTCCTGGAAGAGTTCCTTCTCTTCCATAGAACACTCCATGGTTATGTCTTCTTCTCTTCAACTCTCAGCAGAGTTCTCCTTCAAATGCACCGCAGCGCATACGCTCAATGCCCACTTGGCAGAGCTCTACAGAACTCCTCAAAGCTTCTGTCTGCAACTATGTATTTCCCACACAGCCTTGCCTCCAAGGTATTCAACAACCTTGAGGTCTTCCTTCTGAGTTGTTGACTTCAGTCCTGTGTCACATCACGCCTTTTTCTGACTCCACAGAGTTCATAAGTGCAACCTCTATGCACGTCTCTCAGAACCTGCAGTGTTCTGTCACACCCTCATGGTGTGAAGCCTCAAAGACCTTCAGCCCTGAAATCAAGCATACTCCTGCAAATGCACGGCTACGGTATACATCTACAGCATAAATGGAACACACACAGACATTCATTCAACACAGAACATGTGTAGGAAAAACTACTTCTATTATATTAACAATGTCAAATGCCTATTTTTACAAGGGTGTTCTCGAGCTCTCTCTCTGGCTCTTCTCTTCTCTGCTCTACATGAAAATCCTCCCACACTACGACTACTACCAAAATGAGATATATGAAAATCTCTTTTACCTGAGGGGCTCTTCGAGCGCTTCCCTCCAATCCTACCTACCCTATTCAATTACAATAAATGGTTGTCTAGTCCAACATCTGGATCTAGATCTCAGCCACACAACACATTGATGGTCGATCTACCTAACGCCTGCTCAAAGGCATGGCTTCTACGGCTCACCATCTTAGACATTAAATTACATTCAATTTCAAATTTAAATGAGGAATGCGCCTCTCTTCAATGCGCAATTTGAATTCGCGGACGTGGTTGGCTGGCTGGCTGATATGGAGAGATGCTCCTGCATCAGTATTTAAACTCTACACATTATATGTGACCATAACTATTGAATAGTGAAATTCATATTCAGTATGGGGTTTTCCCCTCCATCCTTTCCTTTATGGTTGAAGATACATGTAACTGGTTTTCTATAGGAACCTGGTGTGAAACTGACACGATAATAGTATCCTAGGGAGAAACCTGTGTCACTTTAACAAAACCTGGATGGTTATTTTTCTTTCAACGTTGTAAGTTGGAACTCGAATACCTTTAGAGTGGGGTGGCCATGTAAATCCCCAAGCTATTGAATGATTAAGTCCTGCAAGAGAAGACTAAGGTCATCAGTAACAAAGTTATGAAAATAAATGTACACAAATTAGATATCAAAGATAGAGTAATGTTCAAAAACAAATTCACAAAATTAAAGCATTTCAGTTTTAATACATGAACAATCACTTATCTTGAAGATGACGTGGGGTTCCTTGCTCCATCATCAACATTGATCGAATTGTCCATAACTCGGAGGGGAGAAGTGGATTTTGAAATGGCTGATGGGTACCCTCGCCACAGAAGCAGGGGTCCCATCATTAGACTTGTAACCGATATAGAATAACCAATTGCTCATAATGTATCAATAATTAAACTTTATTAAACAAGAAACATATATAAATAATAACTCGTACTTTAAGGCACACACAATATAAACCATGATATACGGAGTTACCCGATTCAGATCACAGATAAGGTTACAAGACTGATTCTTATGATTAACTAAAACTACATTTGAAATTAAAGAAAAGTCCAATAAAAGACAAGGTTATGGGTAATTTAAAATTCTTTTCCTCGACGCAAATTAAAATGAAATGTAAAAAAATAGACATGTAACTTTCTAGAATAGAGGGTGAGAGTAAACCCTTGAATGTATCTAAGACTCTGAAAGGAGTATACACGATGGAAGCCTTGAAATTGTATCTATGCATGTACAAATACGAAAGGGTAAATAGAGTTGTTTTGTTAAAAACCTTACACAACAGTAAGAAATCCTCCCGTGGCTACAAGAATTGATTTATGATTTCACAACTTTAAATATGAGAATGAAATTTTTTCCACAGTATGCCAGAGGCAAGAGCCGATAGCTCAAAGACTTAGCACTAAATCAAACGAAGTATTAAAACTGCATCCATACCTACAGAGAATGTAGTAAGCAAACAACTAATTAAAGGTGCGAGTTTAAGTGACAAAATCGAGGCATGGCCTTGACGAGAAACCCTCACGAATGGAAAAATTTATTAGAGAAGAATACATAGAGAACCTTGTTATACAAATTTATCTACATGAAAATTGTATGCTGAATTCATTTGGGGTTACAATAACCAGTTTCTAATCACGAAAAAGCTCGGCGATAGGTATACCATGAGTATTTACACTAAAATACAAGTATAACTTATTAAACAGGTGACTGAGGACATAACCTAATAGCACTTCGGGATTTCCCTGAGTTAAGAAAACTAAAAAGAAATTGACCGCGTGAAATGGCCTACAAACAATGAAACCCTTTTAGTAGCGAATGACTATTCTCAAGGGAGAGACAAAACCGTTAGCCACCATGAGTTAGAAATATGTTTTGTCATAAAGAGCATGGATAGTAGTATTCCAGAAGATTAATATTAGCGAGAATAAAGGCCCCATCCAACAATCTTAAAAGAACTAGTTATAGAGATAGACCTAAATCACAATCGACCATCTATTTTATTTCTTCTACAATTAACTTCAATGCGTTAGAGATTTAAGAACTTACCCGGTAATGGAGGAAACTAGATAGACAATTATCATTGTTCTTTCCCTATACAGAACATGGACACCCTCGCTGCCAGTATATATGCAGAGCAGTATGACAGTGACTAATGCAGGCAATGTTTCAGCGAGATGCATAAGAGCCAAAAGAGAAATGGAATAGTAGATACCCAAGTTCCCTCGTATCGTAGAGTAATGGTGATCATATGCCTCGGGCCTTGGGCCATGTGAATGTAGGCACCTATTGCATCCACTTTGGTCACAATGTCCTAGGACTAGTGTCGTGCAGGAAGCCTCATAACTCCCAACTAGAGATTTTCAATGTAGTGCCAAACAAGTATTAACTGTGCATTGAACCAAGCCCACTAACACTGTTAGTGATAATGCTCATCATGAAATCAAATGGCTTCCACAATGGATAGTAAGATTTAGGGTGGTGACTTAATGTGCTAGGTAGGTTTCTAACCCCAATGTTAATGCATGTAATCGAGTGACCCTGTCAATGTCCAACTGGTATGTACAAAACCCATTAACTACTATTTTGAAACGATAACAAGAAAACCGACAAGAATGTCCATTGTTGTGAAAGTTAGGTTGTGTGTTTCAATTAGGGTATCGTCATTACAAGAGATCATATACGACCAAGGGTAACCCCTTCGAGTAATACACCCAACTTTGATTTCGTATAAACTCAAATAAAGTATGTGTTTCCTTGGATAATTATATATATAAGAATCCTTATGATAATGGGTTTGTTTCTAATAACAATGTTTTAGTAAGCTCTTGTTATATCGAATTATAAGGGACTTTTTTAAAGAAAAGGAGATTGATTTTTTGGGATTGTCATAATGAAGCCTGAAGTACCCCTTCAGTTTTGATGTGAGGAAGAAAGTATCATGAATTATTGATTATGGAACTCTAGTGAAAGGATTTGGTGGGTACCCTAATAAAAGTAAGAACTTTATAGGCTATATTTACTATCGACCTTATGGACATGACGAGTTCACAGTATTGTGAAGAGGCCACACCTTAAACTGTTTTGACAAGTGGTAACATATGTTGGAGTAATAATAATAAGAACGAGTTCATGGAAAAGGGTAATCATGTTATTTCAATCGCTGATAATATAAATAAGTATATGTCGTATTCTGACAGTTATATTTTAGTCATAAGAAGATTAAGTATAATAGAGTAAGGGAGTTTTAATGCACCTAACAAAAATTTTTAGTTGGTAATTTTGGGGTACATTACATAACCACTGTCATTATTATATTCTTATTAGACTTGTCTTGGGAGGTGGCTAGGAGAAATCATTATTTTATTTATTTTTCTTGGAGGAGAAATGGATTTGAACCACTTAATGTTATTTTGAGAGAAGTTGTTGAGTAAATTGTAGATCTAAAAAAAAATCATGTTTTATTATAAAAGTAGTTGATTTCAAACCTATACAAGGGTTTTCTCTCTCCATTTGTAAGGTGTGATTTGGAAGTGCTCCCGATATTTGGAATGAAATTCCTTTTATCTTTGTGTAATTATTGTGGAATGGATGTACAACTTTGTTGAAAGTGTGGAGAAATGTTCTCACTATATATTGACAGTTTTATTGTAGGTTTTGGATTGTCAAAGGCAACTCAAGGGCCATAGAAAAGANAGAGTAAGGGAGTTTTAATGCACCTAACAAAAATTTTTAGTTGGTAATTTTGGGGTACATTACATAACCACTGTCATTATTATATTCTTATTAGACTTGTCTTGGGAGGTGGCTAGGAGAAATCATTATTTTATTTATTTTTCTTGGAGGAGAAATGGATTTGAACCACTTAATGTTATTTTGAGAGAAGTTGTTGAGTAAATTGTAGATCTAAAAAAAAATCATGTTTTATTATAAAAGTAGTTGATTTCAAACCTATACAAGGGTTTTCTCTCTCCATTTGTAAGGTGTGATTTGGAAGTGCTCCCGATATTTGGAATGAAATTCCTTTTATCTTTGTGTAATTATTGTGGAATGGATGTACAACTTTGTTGAAAGTGTGGAGAAATGTTCTCACTATATATTGACAGTTTTATTGTAGGTTTTGGATTGTCAAAGGCAACTCAAGGGCCATAGAAAAGAGGTCTTGTTACACTGGAAGATTTTATGTGAGATATACCCTACTCCTTAATTTATTTATTTAACGAAAATAACTCATGCCTAAGACATATTGAAAGTGAATGCATGGTTTAGAATATTTTGGGAAAATCCACCCGCTTTAGACATATTGAGAGTGAATGTATAGTTTAGAATATTTTGGGAAAATCCACCTTTGTATTTGTATTGGATGTGGATCTCGCTAGAAAGTCCCTTTCCTTCCTCTAATTTGTGATAGTTACTCATCAAATATGGGGTAGTTCTGACATGTCCTTGGCTATAAGAAAATATTATAGATATTTCATAGAAATTCCCTCTAAAGTTATGTGCATGGCCCAATAGCCCAAACAAAATAAAACACTACTCTTCCCTTTCAACCTCCACTAAAAAAAATAAAATTGAAATCCATTTATGTTTTCTAAGATCCTTTTCTCCAACATTTTTACAACATCTTGAGCTTGGTTTACCATATGGATTCCCCCGCTAGGATAGAACTTATATAGTATAAAGAGATAAAGGAAAGGATATTTAGGTGATAGTGGGTAGATTGTCAAATTTTCCCTTAGGATCTCACAATTTGTTTTTAGGGACATTTACACCAAATAAGAACCTAGAAGGTAACACTGTGGATTTTTATTAGGGTCTATAGTTAAACTAAAAACACTAGCATATTAGGGACTATTTTAGGCTGAGTAAACCACAAGTGTGAGTAAACTACAGCTCAGTATGTCACCATAGGAAAGAAGTGACACCACATAATAGTTATTAGATATGAATGCAATGTAAACAAGCATTACGCAAGAATAATCACATGTAAACAAATGCATTAATGGAAATATGCAATGTGAAATTGAAAAACATGAAATGGTTACCAATAAATGCAATCTTTGAATTGAAAACACCACACATGTGTAGAAATTACAATAGTATCCCCTTGTCCTCCTTGGGAGGGCTCTTTTCATTCCTAGAAACCACCTCTCTTTCTCTCTTTGGTACAAATGATGGCATGAAATAGTGCACTAAATTCTTATATGGAAAGGCGTTCAATACAACATAAAACTCAAGATATGAAGTAATGGATGGAATTGAGGGAAAGCATGGATTCTTTGTCATCTCAATTTTATAGCATAAACTTACACTATCGTTTCTCTATCTAGGAATGTGTACCGAGACTTGTTTAAATAGCCTCGCACCATGCTTTAATATAGCTTGCTCAGAGTGTGAATTGAGATGCTCGAGGCATTAGAGTGACCTCTAAGTTAAGTTTTATTGGACTACAGAGACGACTTTGTGACTAGTGTGATGGGCATGTAGGAGATGCCATGAATGCGATCGATTCGATCAAGGAATTGTGTCATCATGTAGATAACATGAATATTTCTTTGACGAACCACGTTGATGCACTATTAGCATGAGTCGTTTCTTGTAAATTCGTGTTGATAGCACTAATGGATCTTTGGTATGTTGTGTTAAGTAACTATAGATTTATTTCCTTAATTTCTTGATTTTTCTGAGTGAGATTCATCAACACTTGTGAGTATGCATTTTTGGTGTATTAAACTAATTACTTATCTGGTGATTTCCTGTATTTATTGGCGATCATATTTTAGGTGATAAAAAATTCTTCCTAATGTGTGAGGTTAGGAGAAATTGTATAGCTGAAATAAAACATCGTTTCTTTTATGGTGTGCATTTCTACTTGTGTGTATAGCTGAAATAAAACATCGTTTCTTTTATGGTGTGCATTTCTACTTGTGTGTAG
>SNQJ01S0038179.1:27181-53630 GCA_010110895.2 Picea sitchensis | reverse complement strand
AGAGAGAGAGAGAGAGAGAGAGGAAATGAGAAGAAATTTTCAGCGGAGGAAGAGGGGGAGAATAACTGTACAATCATTACCTTACCACGAAAAAAATAATTTTGTGAAAATGAGGCGACCATGCCCCATGCTCGTGTCTGAAACAAAAGTAATTTCACAATGAAAAACATGAATCTTGGAATGATCTTATAACTGATAACTTGTTGAAGTGGATATCTGCATTGCCCTTTGTTAAGCCCTAAATAGTGGCACATTACCCCTTAGTTAGGGAATATTACATTAGTAATTTTATTTTATTTATGTCGGCTTGGGTCCATTAGTTGTAATTGTACCTCTTAGTCTCCTATATATACCAAGGAGACCCTTTCATTTGGGATCATATGGTATTTGGAAATTTATGGGGTGTATAAGGAAGTTTCCCCCTTCAAGAGGCTTATTGTCTAAAATTATCTCTTTTTCAAGGCGTTGAGTACTTATTATGAGGTTTTTCTATGCTATATTGATATTTCATTCATAACATTTGGTATCAGAGCTCAAGGTCTTGGCGTTTCCCTGCTAAACCTGAGACACCTTGGAATTTTCTCTATAATTTTTTTTTACGTTGTTTTAGAAGGAAACCCTTGTATTTTATTTATTATACATATCAAGGTACGTGGGGTAAAAATTTCATCTCCCGAGGCCTTATACTTTTGGAGATATAGCCTGTGTAAGATAGGGTTTTGAAATCATCCTAAGTTTAGCCCTCTCGAAATTTTTGCTATAAAATTTTTTGTGTAACATTTCAGACCTTGAAATCTAGAGGATATTCATATAAATTATTAAGCTATCTGTGATAAAAATTTCAATGTCTAGGTCATCCTACTTTCGTAGATATACCTTGTGAAACATAGAGTATCAGACTAGTCATATTAACTAGTCTCAAATAGGTCTTCTGGGTAAAACAATGATATCTTCTTCAGTGAGTATCCAAATTAAGTGAGACTAGTTGCATTGAAAAGTGGATAGTCTGTAGTATTTCTGGTACACATTTCAGAAGAAAATATCATATATTGTGATCTTCGCATGCTTTACAAGTACTCTCTCCTAGAAGGGACACAAATTATAAATGTGTGGGGTAGTTACCATAACATCCACTTGGCACATTCAATTTTTATCAGACTTGTGGAATTGTAGAGACGATGTATCAAAGAACTACAAAAATAAATTTTCAAACCCATAAGGGCCAAAATTTTGCAGATACAGTAGAATAAATATCGTCTAGTAGAACCACCTTGAAATCAAGGTTTAAAAGTGATACTTGGACAAAATGCCAACAAAAAAGGGATCTTCTACACCAGTTAAGCCTCTAGATAGTCCTACTTGGACTATTGATGAAGTTGAAGAAATGAACAGAGACATAAATGATTTACAAAAGAAGACAATAATAAAATATGGACTAGAAGGAATGATGGATTCAACTAAAGCTAAGTTGGAGGCAATAATGGATACCAAGATGGAGGTTTTAAAAAGGGAGATCATGGAAGGATTGAAATTTTTTCTAATAGAGAGGAAATCTGAATGTGAAAATGTATCCCATGAAATTCATGATGAGGACACAAGTAAGATGAATTAAGAATGGATAAACTTCAACTTTGGGTTGAAGACCAACCACTTTCCTATGATTGATATGATAAATTTTGATGGCTAGGATCCAATCACATAGATACATCAGATGGAGAAATTATTTGATCTACATGATGTGCCACATACACAAAAGGTACAAATTGCTTCTTTATATTTAGAACCCAATCAATTTGTGTGGTATCGATGGCTTTGTTCTCGCAAATCACTCATCACTTGGAAAATTTTAATGGAAGAAATGATAACACACTATGAGGATACAAGGAGCAATACCTTCTTTAGCCAATTGATAAATCTCAAGCATAAGGGTTCAGTTGTAGAGCACATTAATAACTTCCAAATATTGAATATAAAGGTAATGAATATTCCATATGAGCACCCGATTGATGTATTTATGGGAACATTAAAGGATAGCATTCAACATGAGGTTGTCTTTTGGGAACCCAAATCATTAGAGAATGCATTCAGGGTGGCAAGAAATGTTGAAAGTAAAAATATGGCTATGGCTACTAGAAGGAGAACTCCTAACATCTATCGAGAGAATAATGTTCCTTCTTCTAAAACACCTGAACGTAAAAGGTTGACACCTTAACAATTGGAGGAAATAAAAGAATTTTTTTTATGCTTTAATTATGACAACAAGTACAATAAGGGACATAAGTGTGGTGAGAAGAAATTATTATACATAGATTGTGAAGAGGAAGAAGAAGAAGAAGAAGAAGAAGAAGAAGAAGAACCATCTCAAGATGAAAATATAGAAGAGATTTATTCTGGAGAGTCGAATCTCATGATGTCATGTAATGCATTAGATGGAATTATCACTCCTCAAACCCTCAAGATCGAAGGATATATCAAAAATAAAAAGGTAATAGTCCTAATTGATTCTGGTAGTACTCATAATTTCTTTCACTATAAATTAGCCAAAGCTCTCAATTGCCTTGTATATCCAACTCCATATTTCAAGTAATCATTGCAGATGGATGAACTATCAATTTTTTTACGGGCATTTATGACACACCGTCAACGAGAAGGGAAGATACGGTTCGTGGTTGCCTATTTAGCCCAAGTCATTTGGGATAATATACCCTAGCAGGTTTTATGGCTCCCTTAGCCAACTACGATTCTAAAATAATTAAAATATGTAAACTAACTAGATGTACAATCCTATCAAACAATACATTAATACAATTGCTTAACTAATAGTAGTATTATATACAATAGATATGCACAATTACAAGGTTTAAATAAAACCTTGTGAAAATGGTTGTTTTCAACCAATGGATCAAAACAAGGTAAAAAATAAAAAAAGAAATAATTTTATACTATAAATGACAAGATAATAAAAAATGAATGAATAAGATTATAAACGATATAACGATAATGCACAAAGAATTTAACGTTTAAATAATGTAATCATTATCCATTTGCAAATCAACAAATCAAACAAAATATAAACTAACTAACCTAACGTTGATCAAAATTACTAAGCTATATTCATATTTTTGTGTTTGTATAAGCTCCACTTAACTTGTGTCAAGTATGAATCTATGACAAAAGCAAGAACAATACTTCCTGAAACAAATCAAGGTAGTATTTTAAGTTTCAGAACATATCTGTGATGACAGAAAGAAAAATAATTTTTATCTCATTTGACTTTAAAATGTCCAATAGCTAAAAATGAAATAAACTCCAACCCTCAGCAAATGGTATTTTCAACTATCCAACATTAGACACAAAATCAAAATGTATCAATAGATGATGAAACATAGATATTAAAGGAACCAAAATATAATGAACCATATCAATGAAAACATAACATGAAAAATTATATGCAAAACAGTCTAAAGCTAGTTCAATACAAATAAAGTTTCATATTCAGAAATTATATGAGAAACAATATTAATATTGCACAGTCTACAAAAGGAAAAAATCCAAAGAGTAAATTGTATCCCATATAGTTTCAATATAATAAGTTCATCATAAGGCCCAAAATGAATTTTTGGGATAATAGACTCTTAAAGATTGAAAAAATAATACACAAATGATAGCAATTAACCACGTATTTTTTTTTTAAGTAAAAAGGGTAGTACCTGTTATATTGCCATTGCCAAAATACAAAATTCAAGACTGTAGGTGATGCCAGCTGTCCCGCCTAAGCAGGAAACCGGGACAGCGTGGCATCCATGTCCAAGTGTCACTCTGAATGCATAGTTAGCAAAAATTGACAAAGTTGACGTCCTGCCTGAAGGAAACCAGGACTCATGGTCACAGCATGCAAGCTGGTTATTCTATCTAACGCTAAGACTAACTGGTATCTAGCTAGTAAAAGGCGGAAACTGTAACTACAACACCAAGACCAGAAACAAGTTTTAAGCATGAGGGAACCTCTGAGCCGAGCTGTTTGTCCTAGACCTCGGAGTGCCTCCACCTCGCCGGGAACGTGTAGGTGCGTGCGCAGGTCGGACATTGATTTTTTGCCGATGCTCTGGAATGTGTCGCGAAGAACATGTCCATCCGCTGATCCATGCGTTCCAGGTGGAATATTTGGTCATCCAGCTTGTGCCTAATTTCAAAGACAAGATCAAGGTACCCCCATTCAGCTACAGGTGGCTTCTCCTCACTGGTGTCCTCATTCGCATCCTGTGTTCGGTTTCGTCGACGCTCTCGTCCTGTTTCCTTCTCCTCGTTGGCGGTCTCGGGAGGAGCCTCCTCTTCCACGTAGCAAGGGGAGTAAGGCTTCTCCGTGGTGGCAGTAGAGGGGTCAGACACCTTGCAATCAAACTGACATTTGTTGTGGGTGCCAAAGCTTGTGCTTGGGTTCCAGTTCTCTAGTACCATGAACAGGGTGTGCCCAGGAGGGCTTGGCGGACCACCTTCTGGTATGACCTCTTCCACGTACGCCATTGGAGGCGTATGTGGTCTGGTCTTTCGTCGCTGAGCTGCAATATCCATAGCCCTCTCAAAGTTCTGCTTTCGCTTACGGCGAGACTCTACCGCCTCAAATTTCTGCTTCCATTTGCGCCGAGACTCCTCTGAATGCCAGGCTGCTCCCCTGCGTGACCTCCCTCAAATTCGGGGCATGACAGGGTCACTGTAAAAAGACTGAGTGCTACCTTTGCTAGTCCAATTGCTTCGACAGAAGGGTGGGGTTGCCAAGTGTAGTCGTCTCACCAGAGAAGAGGGAAGGAGATTGCCGCGACTCTGGTTCAACTGAGAGACCAAAGATTCCCAGAGAAAATTGCGGTATGAAGTCGTTGCTCGAACCACGAGCGCTGTTATGAACACCACCGCGATAGCCATAGCATTAAACCTCGCCATTAAACTCTGCTGCATAGTGCTCTGGTGAGGGGTACCCTTCGCTCGCGCGAGGGGCCTCATCGCAAGGGTTCTCCTACTTGAATACATGTGGGTTAATGGCGGAGGTAATGCGAGCTGGTAGATGCATTAAAGCAGCATCTTGGCTCGCTCCCACATGGCACTAACGCGCCACCTGTCACCCCATACGGGGGCAATTAACCACGTATTGATAAAACAGACTAAAACTAATTTAAATCAATGCATAATCAATTACTCAAAGAATATGAAGATATTATAATGAAAACAAAACCATTTTACTCACAGTACAAAAGCCATTAAGCAACCTAGAATTCCATATTCTTCTTCGAAAATACTGGTCCATTCTCCTGAAAATTCCAACCATCTGTTACTTCATTTGAAAAGAAAAAAGTTTACAAAATAAATAATATACAAAAAATAAAGGATAAAAATCCTCCTCTCAATTTCCTGGATCCCTTTGGCTCTGAACTTTCTCATATATTTATACAATGAATGAACAGTCTGAGTGTCACTAATAATTTCCACCATCTGAAATTTGTCTCGTAAAGAGACACAAATATCTCTCAAATTGTGCATTTGTTTGGGAAAAAGATCACGTGTAAGATAAATGGACCCATTCTGCAAATGGGGTTTCAACCATTTCTTTAGATTCCTTATGGTTTGTCTGGAAAAAGTCTCAGAGAATCATTTGTCTGTTCTTGAACACATTTCCAAATCTTATCTGTTGTTGCTCATAAATTATTTGCAGCAATCCAATATTATTTTTGGATCAAATATCTTAAACGTATTTAGATAATAAAATCAAACCATGATCAGATCCCTACAAAATAACTGATAATAGAAACCTTTGAAACAAAAAGAAACCAAATTAATCACCTAAAAATTGTGAATAAAACAAAATCTAGAACAATAAAATTAAAATGAGTTTAAACTAACTATACGTTCTAAACAAACATTGTTTATATTTCCCTTTCAAATATGAACTTAAAATTCTAGAATCTTCAAGTTGATGGAGAGGGGAAAAATATTAATTTTCGGTTTTCACAAAATCAAACAAATGGTAGATAATTCTTTATTTTATTTTATTTTATTTGTATTTTGAAATGAGATGCAAACTGACAAAATAATGTAATTAGTTAAACCTACCAAATGATTTTGTGAAAATGATTTCTAATGAGAAAAAGATGAAAACATAATCATAATTTAAACGAAAGTAAACAATTGATAAAAATTAATGTTTTCGTTTAAATTAAGATTTCTATGTTCGTCTCCCCCTCATTCAAAATTGATCACATGTGAACAAATGTCATAGAAAAGATGTGTCACAATAAACATTCTTCCTATAAAATCATTTTTATTAATCCAAGTCTTCAACCAAGCCATTCTCATAGCAGATAAATTCAATAAGGAAGAGGTAATAAAAAACTCCCAAATTATGAAGCTCGTCCATCAACATCAAAAGTCTATAGAAAGAAAAATGAAATGGCATTTGAATTTCATGAAACTCAAAGAAAACAAAAAAAAAAAGAATATAAACTCAAACCAACCTCAAAACAAAGCAAACCAATACCAATCCAATCAAATCAAATAAAATGAAACGAAGAATCCAAGGAAAATTTCGAGGGAACCTAGATTTTGATTAAAAATAAAGAAGGGGGTTGTTGGGGCCCAAAAAATTGCAACTCATTGGGTGAAGCAGTTATCTATGAACTATTAAACTTTCATCGCAGGGAAGAAGAAGAAGACTTGGATATAATTTTAAGCTGCTTTGAAACATATCCACTTTAATATTACACAATATTAAGATTAGGTCAAATTTATAGAAAAATATCAGAAAAGAAGAAAATAATTCTTTTACAGAGAATTACAATCTAAAGTTGTGTTTTAATCAAATATTCATGATGTTTATAAAAGGACTTCAATACCATTGACAAATCCACTGCTGCCAACAGTCGTCCATAGCCTCAATGGGGATGTCATTTAACCCACTCAAATGTTTTAATCCCATATAATAGTTGTATGAACATGATATATACTTCCATAAAAGTTAATTTAAAAGAATATACCTTCTACCTCTCAACCCGACATTGTTTTGTTTCCAACAAGCCTGTTCAGTACCCCAGAGAAGTTGTCTTGGTATCATGTGTGCATTTACTTGCTGCCAGTGAGCCTATTCAGTACCCTGACGGGTTTACGCACACTTCCCACACTTAAGTGCTTCCAACCCTATTATGTCACTTTTAAATAATAATAAAATTATAGATTTATTGATAACAAAGAGAGTGAGGTGATATTGGAGATTGATTGCAATACAGGTGAACAATTGATCATTTATTATTATTATTATTTTCTTTCAAAACTGGAAGTTTTATCATGGTTTAGAGATTTTAGATTTCGGTTAAGAAATCATCTAGAGAATGGAGAAATACTTAAAAGTAATCTTTTAAGAACAAGGACAGTGTAAAAAGCCTAAGGATAATTGTAATTCTCAAAGATCTCGACACATTTAAGGGGTAATACTCTGACAAAGACCATTTAGGATTTCATAGTACTCAATTGACTTACAAATCAATTATCTGAGTTGAACCTTAACATCATAAACTATTTGAACTGTTTCAAATTTCTTTTAAAAACATAAATCTTGAAATGAATGCTTCCTTCGACAATCACTCTTTGATCAAAAATATATTTATTCAAAAAGACGGACAAGAAGAAATTTCAATCAAAGAAAGCAAAAACGACAAAACACACAACAAACTGAATTAGATTCTATTATTGGGATTCAAAATCAGAAATATATCAAAACAAACAAAATCGAAATAGAAAAAGCTCACTTTTAAAAAGAATTTGACCAAAAACAAAACCAGGCCAACCTATCATAGAGAAACAAGATCAAAAGGAAGAACAACATAGTTCAACGTTTTTCATATAGGAAGGCTCTTTTATTAATATAGTGATGCATGACGCATCATTTTGACCAAGCTTGTTATTAAAAGTCACAGAAAAATCCTTAACCAGGATGAGTGAAAGTACGTGCAGTGGTAAGTTATGTTTGTTAGGGTAAAACTAAGATCAAATCCCTAATCTCTTTATTAATTCTTCATAATATATGAAATCATTGCATGATGTTGCTAAGTGTTGAAAAAGAAACATTTAATCAAGACAACTGTGAAAAGGAAAAAGAAAGGAATTGAAAGAAGACTTCCCTGACAACATTCAGATGATGGTTCTCTTTGCATAACCATGTGCCTTCATAACTTCATTATTCAAAATAAAAAAGTTAAAAGGCAAGAAAAACCCAAAAGGACTCTATTTCTACACCTACTCTAACTTCTACATAGATCAAAACGCTAATTAAAATCGTATTTACAGTGCAGCCACAAGAGCATCTTCAATTCTGCAAGGCATAGAAAGTTGAAAATATGAATAAAAGAATTTATTATTTGTAGATACAAAAAGAAAGTTCATGCTTACCTCCTATATATTCATTTAAAAACAAAGAAAACACGACCTTACCATTCTTTTGAAACTTCTTGATGTATGAATCCTCCAACCATTATAAGATCCTGTCATAAAATTTAGGATGAAAACTATGACTTCAATGAATTAGATATGTCAATGGGGAACACATCATATGAGGATTCATGACATCAATTATATTACTATTTTGAGCACTTCCTTTGATGAGATGGATTGTTTCAAAACTCAAAGAATAATCATTAAAATTCGAACAAACCAAAGAATGAATATGCAATGTAGAATATTTGATCTCCATCAGAATGAGTGCATTGTCTTTTTCCAAAATAAATCGTGTAAAATCATCTTGCAACATGTATTTTTTCCATGCGAGTGATGAAATTGAAAGAGCATCAAATACGACTTCATAAATGTTATTTTCAACATTAATTTCACCAAATTTTGGGATATCGAAAAGATCTGATTGTGATGGTGAAGAGTAAGATATCGTGGGCAAAGTATCATGTCCACCAGAATCTAAGAAGAGATCAGGATATACAGATTAAAAGGAATCAGAAATGAGCACATGAAAATAATCTCTTGAGCTATGATATTTAACAATGGTATTCTCAAGACATTCCTCTTTACTTTCCTTAAAACATTCACTCTGTTTTGGTGATAAATCTTTCAACATAATATGATTGTCTAAATTTTCCTCATGTATGATAGACAATTCAAAACTTTGATGACAAACATCTAATCTTTCTCGTGGATAAGGTATGATTTGTGGATGAAGGTTTAAGGTTTCTTCTTCAAATTGTAGTTTACATCTCTAATCAGTTTCATAGGAATGTTAGAATGCTTAATATCATTTTCATCACCTAAGTGTTCTTCAATAACTTAATTTAAGTACTGGTTAGAGAAAGAGTTAGAAGAATATGGACATTCACGTTGACCCAACATCAAATCTTCTTCCATGATGGTCGATGACTGAATATACAATGCTTCAAATGAAAAACTAGTTTGATTGTCAGTAAGAACCTTTTCAATATATTCTATCTCCCTTGCCTGTTCAAAATTTTAGGATGGATTCCTCTCATCTTGCAGAAAAAATTCTTCTCACAATTGAGTGATAGGATTTGTGACCGATTCATCATTTGCGATTGAAAATGGTGGGATGAAAAGGGCACAAACATCGGAGAGGATATTTAGTACAAATGACATGTCATCAAAATGAAGCTTATAAAGAACATGATGGATGCTTGTTAAAAATACATCTCTAGATGAATTGTCATTGATTAGTAAAGCCTACAATTCTTCACATAATTAATTGTAATCATAGATTTCAAAAGAATCTAAAAATTCCTCTACAAATTGAAACCAATCAATAATATGATTTGTTGGAAAAGACTCAAACCAATGTTTAATCTGACCCCGAAAAGTAAAAGCGAACAATCTACATAAAACCTTTAAATTAGAAATATCATTCTTGATGCATTTACACCAAAAATTGTTAATATGGTCTTTTGAAGATACATCACCCCCACCATCAAAGGTGTGTTTGGACAAGCAAGAGATTGTCTCATTGGGAATATTAGTTAATGAGATATTATGATACAGATGGATATCGGTGGCCAATAACCTTTTCCAACTAGCTCAAAACAGTTTTTTGACAATTTTGGCAATTTACTATTTTTAGCAGTTTTAACTTCCAGGGCCCTTTTAAGGGCCTAAATGAAGGTTTTTCAGGATCCATCTCCTCAATGATAGACAAATGCATTATTTATACCCCAAAATTAATCTCCTCAACAATACCTTTCCAATGGGTTATCACACGCCTAAAACAGAGATCGTATGCAAAAGTTACAACCTTGGGAAGTTGTATTAACTTACCCAAATGGGGCCGACATGAATTTTGGTGCTTCATATCCCAGGGTTGGGTTTTTGGATGTCTAGGGTTTTTGGAATTCTTGTTTATTGTAAAAATTCCTTCAGAGCCTCATTGTAATCTTCTTCTTGTGAATGCGTGCAACCGTCACATCTCTTCTCAAAAATAAGTCGCCACCATTCCAACAAGCTTGTTTCTGTTACATTTTACAGTTTCATCTTATTTTGTTATTGAATACAAAACCAGTTTGACTGTATCTCTGTTATTCTGTGTTAAGAACCTGCTAATAATCTGTATTCATTTCATTATGCTCATAAAATATGGATCAATGGTATCAGAGTGGTCTTCTCCTTGTCGTCTTAATGCATGTCACCAACGAGGTCGGAGTACAAAGTGTTGGGTCTCGAGCTTGTTTCTCTCGAGGAAAGAAGATATCACACACCCAAGGGACCTCTCATGGAAGGATAAAATAAATATGACGGGATAGAAGATCCTTTCAAACTATTAATTGAGGAAGCCCTCATTCAACAGGAGAACAAGATGATGGATAATTTCGCGCAAATCCTTTGGCGACTAGCAACAGGCAACACATCTTCTTCGAACGGAGGCACCGCCCCCTTAAAGGTACAAATAAACTTCGATATTCATATATTTGAAGGTCAAATAGACGCCTATGTTGTAGACAAGTGGTTGAATCTACTAGAAGGGTATTTTTATGTCCATAACTTTTCGAATAGAGAAAATATTACTTTTGCACTCCTCAAAGTCATTCCCCATGTCAAAGATTGGTGGGAAACTTTCTGTGAGAAAAATAAAATAGAGGAAACCTCATTATTTTCAGTCACGGTCACCTGGGAATCCTTTAGGGATGCTATTAATGAACAATACTACCCTGTCGAAAGTTATGACGACCTGTATACCAAATGGACCACATTGCAGCAAAAAAGAAACCAAGTAGTGTCAGATTTCACAAATATCTTCCATACCTTGCGCACCAAGCTGGGTATAAAATATTCGGAGCAACATATGGTGCTCAAGTATCATTGTGCTTTGCATAGATACATCCAGACCGAAATGGAATTTCTGGAGATCTCATCCTTGGGCGCGACCTACCGATATGTCATCAAAATCGAGCAGAAGCTCAAACAAAAGACATCGCAATTTGGTCCTGGGAACCCCTCACAAAAAAAGCCAGGAAAGGGAGGCCCCAACCCATGGAACAAAGGACATAGAAAATATGGAAAGTATCAGGACTACCATTCCAAGACACAAGAAAAGAAGGACACCATAAAGATAAATAAAGATACCTGGAAGTGGTGCGACTTCCATAAGAGCCCTTGGCATAACACTACTGACTGCCGCTCAAAACAGTCGCTGGTGGATGAAGTGAAAGCCTCTGAATCAGATGCAGATTCTAACTCTGAGCTAGAACCAAAAAGGGGAAGATAGATCATTGATGGGGAACCGAGTTCCACCGTTGCTACCACAAGTCTCTATCCTGGTGAACCATACAAGCTAGAAGAAGAAGAGCGCCTCTTCCATTCACAGATGTGGGTAAAAGACACCCTGTTGCACTTCATCGTTGATAGTGGTAGCCAGAAGAACCTCATCTCAGCAAAGGTCATCAAGCGGTTGGCCCTGCCAACAATGCCACACCCATAACCCTACACCATTGTATGTCTCGACCAAGGAAGCGATCTCCACGTCAGCCAACAATGTCGATTGTCGTACGACATCAAGCCCTTCAAGGACGAGGTATTGTGTTATGTTTTGCCTCTCGAAGTTTGTGATGTTCTTTTGGGCCAACCTTATTTATGGAAATGTCATTCTGTGTATGAGTCTAGGCCTCGTAGTGTTATTATTACTTTGAACAAGAAATTGTACAGGATACCCGAGGCAGTCCCACCTAGTGATATTTCCTTGATATCTACTAAGAAATGTAGGAAGGCCATCTCTCATATGGGAAAGTTTGTCTTGTTCGTGATTCTCTCTCAGAATAAGTGAAAGATCACAACCACATCCAGGCTCTCTGTTGCTGACATCTCCACAAAACAAAAGCAAGTAGAGAAGGTTGTGGAGGAATACTCAGATATCTTCTCCTCACCTACAGGGGTACCTATGCACTGCTAGGTCAAGCACCCCATCGATCTGACCCCTGATGCACCGCTTCCCAATGGGCCAGTCTATTGTCTCTATTTGTTAGAGAATGAGGAGATCAAGCGATATATCCAAGAACTTCTATACAAGGGGAACATCCACCCCAAATCATCACCTTATGGGAGCTCAATCATGCTGGTACAGAATAAAGATGGAACCTCACGACTCTGTATTGATTACTAGTCTGTGAATAAAATCACAATCAGAAACTAGTACCCGATTCCTCGAATCAATGACCTCCTTGATCAACTCACGGGGGCTAAATACTTCATTAAGATTGATCTAAAGTATGGATACCACCAGGTCCTGATAGAACAAACATGTGTATGGAAGACCACCTTTAAGTCAAAGGAAGGCCTTTTTGAATGGTTGGTCATGCCCTTTGGCGTGAAAAATTCCCCAGCCACCTTCATGAGGATGATGGACGATATCCTACAACCATTCACCAATACTTTTGTAGTGGTGTATCTGGATGACATTCTAATTTACAAAAAGACTTGGGCTGAACACTTGCAACATATTCAGTAGGTTCTGCACACCCTATGGCAGCACAAGCTATACGCCAACTTGGAAAAATGCTCCTTCGTTATGGTCCTGGTCCATTACCTGGGCTACATCATTGATCGGCATGGCGTACATGTGGATCTAGCCAAGATCCAAGTCATTCGTGATTGGCTAGCCCCAACAACACTCACTGAGCTTCGAATCTTCTTGGGCCTTGCCAATTTCTATCACAGATTCTTGTTGGGATTGTCCCATATCGCATGGTCCCTCAACCAAATAAATAGGGGTGGTGGTAAGGCAAAATTTGTGTGGGGTCGATCCCAACAAAAAGAGTTCGATGATTTGAAGCAATGCTTGTGATCAGCCCAAGTAATTTCACTACCATACCTACAACATCCCTTTGAGATCAAGACAGATGCTTCAGACTATGCCGTGGGCATCGTTCTCACTCAACACAACCACCTCATGGCCTATCATAGTGAGACATTGTTAGATATTATCCATAAGTACCCTACTCATGACAAATAAAAGTAATCCATTGTGAAAGCCTGCTTCTAGTGGTGACATTACATTCTTAGTAAGGAGACAATCATCCACATAGATCATAAGTTGTTGTAGTTCATGCAGACACAGGGAAAATTGTAGAATGACCGCCATCAAAAGTGGTCCACATACTTGCATCAATTCCACCTCAAAATCAAGTATAAAATAGGAAGCACCAATCATGACGTTGATTACCTAATAAAACCGCTAGTCGTGGCACTCACCATGGTGCTAGACTCTTACGGCCATGAGACATCTGGATGGCCCCAACTCTATGAGAGTGACCCTGACTTCGCCACCACCTACCAAATTTTGGGTGCAAACGCAATTGTTAATAATTTCCATCTTTAGGATGGGTTGTTGTGTCGTCTAGGCCATATCTATGTTCCATAAAGTGAGAGAGAGAAGATGATTTGGGAATCCCACTACAGTCTGGTGGTAGGACACTTCGACGTCGAAAAGACAGTGGCGATGCTACAAAAACATTTCTACTAGCCGAAACTTTGACAGGAGGTTAGCAAGTATATGAGGTCCTGCACTGCCTGTGCTATTGCCAAACCAACCACTAAGAAATAGGGCTTGTACACCCCTCTTCCTACTCCTGACATGCCATGTGAATCCATCTCAATGGACTACATGTCGGACCTCCCGTCCACTAAGCAGGGAAATGACCGTGTTTTTGTGGCTGTTGATCACTTTTCTAAGATGGTGATTATGGTTTCCTGTAAGAAGAGCATCACAAAAGAGGTCACTGCCAAGCTCTTCTTTGAATGAGTCTGGGTACATTTTGGAATCCCACAAACCATTGTCTCAGATCCAGATAGTTGATTTATCATCACATTCTGGTCGAGCCTTTGGTCACTGCTAGACACCAAGCTCACCAAATCCATGACCTTCCACCTCTAGATAGATGGCCAAACTAAGGTTGTAAGTCGAATGATTGTGCATATCCTTCACATGTATAAATAAAAGAACCCTCGCACATGGGATGAGAGCCTTCCCTATGTCGAACATAGATACAATCAAGCCTTGCATAGCTCAACTAACCATAGCCCCTTTCAGGTGGGGTTGGGATTCCAGCCATTGGGTCCCATAGATGTTGCACTTCTTCTTGTGGTAACCTCAACCAACTCATCTCCTGCTTGAACTGAGGCTGAAAAAACCACCCGGTTCATTGAGAGGATCCAACACATCCGCCAACAAGTTCAAGATATCCTACATAATTCTAATGATAAGTACAAACAATGCCATGATCAACATTGAGTGCCACATAAGTTTCAGGTTGGCAACAAAGTTTGGTTGCACTTGCAGAAAGAACACCTTAAAGGACCCCATAGGAATCTTTTCCCACTCTGTTATGGGCCTTACACTATCACCAAGGCCATGGGGGATAATTATTTTGAGCTCAACATTCCTCCTTTCCTTATCCTGCACCTAATGTTCAATATGGATCTCCTTTGCCCTTATATCTCACCATTATTGGACACCTCAGAAGTAGCAGAACAACTGACACAAACAGAGCTCAACCCCTACTGCATACAACATGCATCCAATAATCATATTGTGGACACAAAGATCAAGGGCACGCGACAACAAAGGATCCAACTTTATCAAGTTGTCAAAGCAGGGTAGCTCCTGCACCAAGGCAAGTGGCTCACCCGGGGCTAAATTCAACAGAAGTTTCCTCATCTGATGGGGGACCTCAACGCAATGGATACCATTTATTCCTAAGGATGGAGTATTGATCCAAATTGATATCGGTGGCAACCCACCTTTTCCAACTATGTCAAAATAGTTTTCTGACAATTTTGGCAATTTACTATTTTTAGTAGTTTTAACTTCCGTGGCCATTTTGAGGGCCTAAATGAAATTTTTTCGGTATCAAGATCCTCAATGATAGTCAAATAAATTATTGATCCCCCAAAATTGATCTCCTCAATGATACCTTTCCAATGGGCTATCACACGCCTAAAACATAGATCATATGCAAAAGTTATGACCCCGAGAAGTTGATGTACTAACTTACCCAAACGGGGCCCACATGACTTTTGGCGCTTTATCTCCTAGGGTTAGGTTTTTGGATGTCTAGGGTTTTTTTCATTCTTGTTTATTGTAAAAGGGCCTTCAGAGCCTCATTTTAATATTCTTCTTGCGAATGCACATAGCCTTCACATCTCTTCTCAGAGATAAGCCGCCATCATTCCAGCAAGCTTAGTTCCGTTGTATTTTGCAGTTTCATCTTATTTCGTTATTGAATAGAAAACTAGTTTGACTGTATGTTTGTTATTTTGTGTTAAGCACCTGTTAATAATATATATTCATTTTTTTCTACTCATAAAATATGGATCAGTGGTATCAAAGAAGTCTTCTCCTTGTCGTCTTAATGCATGTCCCCAATGAGGTCAGAGTACAAAGAGTTGGGTCTCAAGCTTGTTTCTCATGAAGACAGAAGCTCTCGCATGCCCAAGTGACCTCTCATGGCAAGAGAAAATAAAGATGATGGGATAGAAGATCCTTTCAAACTATTTATTGGGGAAGCCCTCATGCAACATAGGAACGAGATGATGGATAGTTTCGTGCAAATCCTTCGACGACTACCAACATGCGATGCATGTTCTTTGAACGGAGGCACTTCCCCCTTAAAGGTACAAATAAACTTTGATATTCCTATATTTGAAGGTCAGATAGATGCAAATGTTGTAGACAAGTGGTTGAATCTACTACAAGAGAATTTTGTTGTCCATAACTTTTCAAATAGAGAAAATATTACTTTTGCGCTCCTCAAAGTTGTTCCCCATGTCAAAGATAGGTGGGAAACTTTCTGTGAGAAAAAGGAAACAGAGGAAACCTCACTATTTTTAGTCATGGCCACCTGGGAATTCTTCAGGGATGCTATTAAGGAACAATACTTCCCTATCGAAAGTTATGATGACCTGTATACCAAATGGACCACACTGCGCAAGAAAGAGACCAAGCAGTGTCAGATTTCACAAATATCTTCCATACCTTGCGCACCAAGATGGGTATCAAAGATTCAGAGTGACATTTTGTGCTCAAGTATCACGGTGCTTTGCATGGATTCATCCAGACCGAAATGGATTTTTTGGACATCTCATCCTTGGGCATGACCTACCGATATGCCATCAAAATCGAGCAGAATCTCAAACAAAAGACACCACAATTTGGGCTTGGGAACCCCTCACAACAAAATCCAGGAAAGGGTGGACCCAACCAACAAAGAAAAGGATAGAGAAAATATGGATAGTATTAGGACTACCAGTCCAAGACGCAAGCAAAGAAGGACACCGAAAAGACAAAGAAAGATACCGGGAAGTGGTATGACTTCCATAAGATCCCTTGGCATAACACTACTGACTGCAACTCAAAACAATCATTGGTGGCCAAAGTGAAAGCCTCTGAATCAGATGCAGATTCTGACTCTAATCCAGAACCAGAAAGGGGAAGACAGATCATTGAAGCAGAACCTAGTGCCATTGTTTCTACCACCAAGCTTCTGCCTGGTGAATCAGATGAGCCAGAAGAAGGAGAGTGCCTCTTCCATTCACATATGTGGGTAAAAGGCACCCCGCTGCACCTCATTGTTGATAGTGGTATCCAAAAGAACCTCATCTTAGTAGAGGTCATCAAGCGACTGGCCCTGCCAACAATGCCACACCCACAACCCTACACCATTGGATGGCTCCTCCAAGGAAGCGATTTCCGCGTCAGCCAACAGTGTCGACTGTCGTATGACATCAAGCCCTTCAAAGACGAGGTATTGTGTTATGTTTCTCCTCTTGCAGTTTGTGATGTTCTTTTGGGCCAACCTTATTTATGGAAACATCATGTTGTATATGAGTCTAGGCCTCATAGTGTTATTATTACTTTGAACAAGAAATTGTACAGGATACCCTAGGCAGTCCCACCTAGTGCTATTTCCTTGATCTCTGCTAAGAAATGTGGGAAGTTCATCTCTCAGATGGAGAAGTTTGTCTTCTTTGTGATTCTCTCTCAGAATAAGCAAAATATCACATCCACATCTAGGGTCTCTATGGTCGACCTCTCCACATAGTAGAAGAAACTAGAGAAGTTCATGGAGGAATACTCAAATATCTTCTCCTCACCTACAGGTGTACCTCTGCACTGCCAGTTAAAGCACCCCATCAATCTAACCCCCGACGCACCGCTACCCAAAGGGCTAGTCTATCTTTTCTCTTTGTTAGATAATGAGGAGATCAAGTGACATATCCAATAAATTCTCTACAAGGGGCACATCCCCCCCAGATCATCACCTCTTGGGAGCCTAATCACACTGGTAAAGAATAAATATGGAACCTAGCGACTTTGTATTGATTACCGGTCTCTGAATAAAATCACAGTCAGAAACTTGTACCCGATTCCTCGAATCAACAACCTCCCTGATCAACTCATGAGGGCCAAATACTTCAGTAAGATTGATTTGAAGTCTAGCTACCACCAAGTCTCGATAGAACAGACAAATGTATGGAAGACCGCCTTCAAGTCAATGGAAGGCCTTTTTGAATGGTTGGTCATGTCCTTTGGATTGACAAATGCCCCAACAACTTTCATGAGGATGATGGATGATATCCTATGACCATTCACGAATACTTTTGTAGTGGTTTATCTCGACGACATTCTAATTTACAACAAGACTTGGGCTGAACACTTGCAGCTATTTCAGTAGGTTCTACACACACTGTGACAATAGAAGGTGTACGCCAACTTGGAAAAATGATCCTTCGGAATGGAATGGGTCCATTACCTAGGCTACATCATTGATCAACATGGTGTACATGTGGATCCAGCCAAGATCCAAGTCATCCGTGACAAGCCAGCCCCAACAACGCTCACTGAGATTCGAAGCAGGTTCGTGTTGGGATTATGCCATATTGCATGGACCCTCAGCCAAATAAACAGGGGTGGTGGTAAGGCAAAATTTGCATGGGGTCAGTCCCAACAAAAATCGTTCGATGATTTGACGAAGCGCTTGTGCTCAACCCCAATAGTTTCACTACCAGACCTACAACATCCCTTTGAGATTGAGATAGATGCTTCAGACTATGCCATGGGAACTGTTCTCACTCAGAACAGCCACCCCGTGGCCTATCATAGTGAGACACTATCAGATATTGTCTGTAAGTACCCTACTTACGAAAAAGAAATGTACTCCATTGTGCAAGCCTGTCGCTAGTGGAGATATTACATTCTTGGGAAGGAGACATTCATCCACACTGATCATAAGCCATTGTAGTTCATGCAGACAAAGGGAAAATTTCATAAAGACCTCCATCAAAAGTGGTCCACATACTTGCAACAATTCCACCTCAACATCAAGTATAAAACAGGAAGCACCAATCGCGTCATTGATTTCTTGAGTAGACCTCCAGTCGCAGCGCTCACCACAGTGCCAGACTCTTATGGCCATGAGACATCTGGATGGATCCAACTCTATGAGATAGATCCTAAGTTCGCCACCACCTACCAAATGTTCGGTGCAAATGCAGTTGTCGATAATTTCCATCTTCAGAATGGGTTGTTGTGTTGTCTAGGCCATATCTGTGTTCCATCAAGTGAGAGAGTGAAGATGATTTGGGAATCCCACTACAGTCATGTGGCATGACACTTTGGCATTGAAAAGACAGTGGCAATGCTATAGAAACATTTCTACTGGCTGAAACTTCGACATGAGGTCCACAAGTATATCAGGTCCTATAGTGCCTGCATTATTGCTAAACCGACCACTAAGAAATAGGGCTTGTACACCCCTCTTCCTACTCCTGATAGGCCATGGGTATCCATCTCAATGGACTACATGTCGAGCCTCCCATCCACCAATTGGGGAAATTACTGTGTTTTTGTGGTTGTTGATCTCTTTTTTAAGATGGCGATTTTGGTTTCCTACAAGAAGAGTATCAAAACTGAGGCCATTGCCAAGATCTTCTTTGAAGGAGTCTGGGTACATTTTGGAATCCCACAAACCATTGTCTCAGATCAGGACAATTGATTTCTCAACACATTCTAGTCGAGCCTCTAGTCACTACTAGACACCAAGCTCACCAAATCCATGGCCTTCCACCCCTAGAAAGATGGACAAACCGAGGTTGTAAATCGAATGATTGTGCATATCCTTCACATTTATAAATCAAAACACCCTCGCATATGGGATGAGAGCCTTCCCTATGTCTAGCATAGCTACAATCGAGCCCTGCATAGCTCAACCAGCGACAACCCCTTTAAGGTGGGGTTGGGATTACAACCATTGGGTCCCATAGATGTTGCACTTCTCCTTGCGATCACCTCGACAGACTAATATCCTGCTCCAAATGAAGCTGACAAAACCACCCATTTCATTGAGAGGATCCAACAGATCCACCAATAGGTTCAAGATATCCTACATAAGTCTAATGACAAGTACAAGCAATGCCATGATCAACATCAAGTGCCACATAAGTTTCAGGTTGGAAAAAAAGTTTGGTTGCACTTGCAGAAAGAATTACTTACAGGACCCCATTGGAAGATTATCCCACTCCATTATGGGATGTACACTATCACCAAAGCCGTGGGGGATAATGGTTTTGAGCTCAACATTCCTCCTTTCCTTTGCCTGCACCCAATGTTGAATGTGGATCTCCTTCGCCCTTATTTCCCACCATTATTGGACACCTCATAAGTAGCAGTACAAATGAAACCAATAGAGCTCAACCCCTACTGCATACAATAGTCATCCAATGATCATATTGTGGACACACAAATCAAGAGCACTCAACAACAAAGGATCCAACTTTATCGAGTCGTCAAAATAGGGCAGCTCCTGCACCAAGCCAAGTGGCTCACTCGGGGCCAAATTCAATACAAATTTCCTCAACTGATGGGGGACCTGAATGAAATGGAGACCATTTATTCCTAAGTAGGGAGGATTGATCCAGATGGATATCAGTGGCCACTCACCTTTTCCAACTGGCTCAAAACAGTTTTCTGCAATTTTTGGCAATTTACTATTTTTAGCAGTTTTAACTTTTGGGGCCATTTTGAGGGCCTAAATGAAGGTTTTTCGGGATTGAGATCCTCAATGATAGTTGAAGGCATGATTTCCCCCCTAAAATTAATATCCTCAATGATACCTTTCCAACGGGCTATCACATGCCTAAAACATAGATCGTATGAAAAAGTTACTACCCCGGGATGTTGATTTACTAACTTACCCAAATGGGGCCCACATGACATTTGGTGCTTCATCTCCTAGGGTTAGGTTTTTGGATGTCTAGGGTTTTTGGAATTCTTGTCTATTTTAAAAAGGCCTACAGAGCCTCATTGTAATCTTCTTCTTGCGAATGCGCACAACCGTCACATCTCTTCTCAAAGATAAGCCGCCACCACTCCAACAAGCTTGTTTCTGCTGCATTTTACAGTTTCATCTTATTTCGTTATTGAATAGAAAACAAGTTTTATTTTATCTCTGTTATTTTGTGTTAAGCACCTGTTAATAATCTGTATTCATTTCATTCTGCTCATAAAATCTGGATCATATTATCAACTATCCAACACTGGACGTAAACTCAGTATCAATAGATGATTAACCATAGATATTAATGGAACCAAAATTGAATGAGTCATATAAATGTAGAGGACCAAGTCATTACGACTACAAGCGAAGTAGAAGTGCATTTTTTTTTTTTTTAAGGAAAGAAGGTGACAACGACAACAATTTAACCACACAATTGATGACGAACGCAAGCACATGGTCCAGGAAACAGACAACTATGAGTCCACGCACTGGCACAAGAGAAACTAAGTGAAACGTGTGTAGAACAACAAGGAGAAATGACTACCTGCCTAACACAACGACCTTGACGACCAAAGACTAGAACCTCAAGGTGCGTTAACCAAATGCATGAAGGCGTTACGACCCAAGCGCTAACAACAACTCACAACGATCGACAACACTCATACGGGAAGCACCAAGTGCTCCATGAGTGCCAATCACCTCAATCTGTTTCCCTCACTCGACGTGCCCTTCAGGACGCACTCTTAAATTTGCACATTTTTGTGACAAAGTAGAGACGAATTTTCATCGGCATAGAGTCGTTTTTGTGACCAAGATAATTTTTTTTTTCATTGGAATTCAATCGTTGGTCTAGCGACCACACATGGATCTTCGTCAGTCTAGTGATCGAAAAAAGAAGCCTATTCACAATAGGGAAAAGTTCGGCTAGCGATGAATGTTAGTCGGTCAAATGACTAATATTAGTCATAAGAGTGACCAAAACAAACCTGGCAAACTTAGTCAATAAACCACTATGAGTCACTAGAATGACAAATATTAGTCGCTAGAGCGATGAAAACATCAGTTAAAAAGGTCAAAAGAAGGAGGATTAGTTATTTTCTAGAACGACCAATTGGCAATATTAGCAATGAATAGGTTGGTCGCTCTAGCGACTAACATGTTTGTTCCTCTAGAAACTAACATGTTGATGTTTGCGACCAATTGGCCATACTAGCGACGAACAGGTTAGTCGCTAAAGCGACCAATATTGGGGTTTTAAAAAAAAAAAGTTATGCCATTCACACAGGATCTATGCAAATCTGACCTACATGAGCATTCTTTAATAGAAAAAATGAAATGGTCCATGACTATAATAGACAATTATAAAAATTGCAATGCAACTATCTATATGCCTATGTTTCTTTTGATTTTTCAAATTAAAATGAAATGAATTGCAAGAAAAGAAACCTATAGATGTAAACAACCATTGAAATGCAAAGTTACAACCTATTTGCAGAGAACAAACAAAGAATAAAACCCTCAAAAAAACTCTTGAAGGAAAGGTAGTAAGACCATAGGAGGGTTTGTTCCTCAATCCTTTGGATTTTTAAGGGTTTTAAGCCAAACCTACAAACTAAAATCTAACTAATCATCCACATACCCTAAATATAAACCTAGTAGACACACGAAAGCAATAAAAACTAGATTTTTTTTTTTTTTAACCCCTACAGAAAGTTACCTCAAAAAGTGTGTTGGCCCATGACAAAAGGTACCATGTTTCCTACATTGACAAACAAAGGAACCAGACCTTGTTGATGCATTGGTCAATGAACTTGTTGACCCAAATAAGTGTGATGGTCTCTAGGGGGTCTCCTGCACCTGGGAGCTCAACTCTGTGGGGTCTCCTGCACCTGGGAGCTCAACTCTGTGGGATTAATTTGTGGTTTCCAACCCTTTTCACTTGCAAACACAACACATAAAGCTAAAAGAAGTCAAAAAAACCTAAAAAATTCATAAAAAACAAATAAAATCATTTACCACACACCCACAATCAAGGATCTTGAGATTGGCTCATATCCCTAGTGGAGTCACCACTCTATTGGTGCAAATGTACAAACAGAGTGAGAAACTTTGCAAACCTTGTGGTTGCTACAAGATTATAGACAAATGCGTTCGAAAACTAAAAACCCTATATTTCAATGAATTAATTTATTCTCTAAGCTATGTTATTCCTATATATGGAAGTAAAATGCAACAAAAAAATAAAAGACAAGAACAACTATTTGATCAAAGAATAAATGAATCCATTACCCAAATGGTAGACTTCACAATATCACTGGTTGAGAGATCTTGAAGGTGTTTATCTTCTATTGGCCTCTCCTTCAAAGGGTTCTTTGATTTCCTCGAGTGTGTGGTTGTAGTTGCTCTTTCCTCTGGCTATAGATGGATGCAATAGTGTGCTCCTCAAGAAACTAGGGTTTCATTGGTAAAGGGACAAACCTAGGGAAAAAATACACAACGAGGGAAAATGAGAGGAGGAATGAAAGAATGATCATGAAATGGGGGGAGACCTCTCCTTGTTTTATAGGAAAAATATGGAATTTCTCTCATATTTTTTCTTTTCTAAATTAAAAACAGGAGGGAAAGTCATAAAAAGCATTTATGACTTAATTAAGTGGGATTAACTTTAGGGAAATGGTTCCTAAAGTTAATTAAAGGGGATATTTATGGCTTTATGAGTGAAATTAAGTTTAGGAAAATGGTTCCCAAATTTAATTAAATGGGATATAGTGTAAAAGTCATGATACCCATACTATTGTTGGAGTATTTCAATACACATAGCATTTTGTTCTAGATGGACCATTTTTACGTGATAACAATCATTGCCTTGCAATATGCATTCTGCCCCTTCTCATCATCTCAATGATGTCTCTACTTTAATGTCATTCACCACTCATTCTACATATGTTGGGTTCTCTTTGGTCCACCGATACCCAATGCCTCTTACAAACCATACTTTGTCTTATCTCATTCGAATGCATTTGCATTCATGTGGTGACCTCCAAGGTGATGTTATCATCAAATACAAATCCCAAGCAATATGGGATAGCTTCATGAAGGTCAAATATGGAAGATGACCCATGGAGAAATAAAATACATGTTGAAACTCAAGAGAGACGTAGCATCACCGTGTTATAGAGTTTTGTTGCTTCTAGAGATTATATCTCCCAAACTAGGAAAAAATATTCTAACACCCCTTTTTAGATAACATAAAAACCTTTCAAATGATTTATAACGCGCCCTCTAAAATGTATTGTAGATGCCATTGTAGTTGTTCAAAGTTAACATAAGAGGCAGATGCTTCATTCTATCCATGAATTGGTGATATTATGGTTGGAAAACTGTAGGTAAGATAAGAGAGGGATGGAATGAGGTAACCCAAGATTTTAAATGTTGACTGAATTTTTTTAGGTCATGCTATGCTTGTGTGAAGATTCAAGAACACTTCATGTTAGAGGGATAAGTGTAGAGGAACACAAAATATGCCTAAAAGTAAAATATTTCAGAAATAAAATAAAATTTCGTCACAAATGAAACATTCACAAATTAAGTAATCCGTTTTTAAGTTTGGGTATAATGGGTTTTGTACCGTAGAAAAAGAAGACGTTCCTGGGTCAACTCGATTCAGATTTTAATCGAACAACAAGTCTTCACCTACCGTTATTGTTTTCACCACACATACAAATATCCTATTACCTTCATGCTCCTCAAAAATGCAATTGGGTTCCTTTCTTGTCGTCCTGGGCCTTGTACTGTTTATAAGACTTGCAATATTCCCCGATGCCTTTGGCCTTCCATCAATATACATAGTCTCTCCTTTATGCCTATTATTCTCTTTCAGCTGTATATAATTTGTGGCGAGTGCATATCTCCGCATACTAGGCATATATTGGACCAGCCTCAACCATACTCCATAAGTGTAACATGGTCCAACATACTCAAACAATTCAACTAATCCACCATATTTTACCTTTATGATATCCATGGATAATAAACCAAGGCCATGGATGGATGACGGAGCAACGCGATACATCCTCTCATTAACATAGAAGTCGGTGTCCAACTCGGGGAGTTCCTTGGGTACCCACTATTTCAGTAGGTGTTTTTACCTCAAGGGAACCTTGATGTCACCTATGATCTCATCGTCATAAGAGAATAATCCTCTTTCAACAAGAAAGAATTTCATGCGCCTACCAAACTTTCTTCTGACCTTTTAACCTCTAGTTGATTTCGCCTTGTAACATGTGTTGGATATGTTTTTCCTTGTCCCTCTCGAAATTTCATCGCTCGAGATGGATGATAGGTCTGATAGATACATATTTGGTTGTACCTACACTCCATCGAGGGAGAAGGAAATGTTAGGCCAACGATGTTCATATTATAATATAGCTAAAGATAAACATTGAAAATATAAATTGACATGTAAGAATTTTTCATCTAGGGTTGGAGCCAAACCTTTCAGAAAACACAAAGTATTTATTCACTCAGTATTTTGGGTAGGTGTTGAGCAAAAATTATCCGGGAAGACAGAAGAAATAATTTTGAATTTCCCATCTAATTTGTAGCCCACCTCTAATTTATGAGAACCCATGAGGGATTTCATCATGCTAGTTAGTAGGTTATATGGTGAAAAGGATTTGTCTTATATGCAAAAGCATTGAGTTCCCTCGATACACCAAATGTTGAAGAAGGCAGTTGTAATATAGATGACTATAGAAAATGATTGTTATATTTGAGTAGAACAAAGGTAGAAAAAGACCTTATAGAAGTTTCATGGGTTTATATTACATCATGATCTAAGGAAACAATCCTTACCCTTCTTGAATTCATGCTACACATGTGGGGTGGAACCAGTGGTAGAAGAACCTTGTTTCTGATGCAATGAATTTTTGTGACCATAATGATTTTGTTCATGGTTCCATTTTGACCATAATTTCAAGTTTTGGTACCTCCAAATTCATCCATATTTTACAAAAACCTAAAATCCACCAAATTGATTAGAATTACCAAAATTTGAAACCCAATTGAAATTGTTGCAAGAGGGTTGCTTTGTGTATATATTGTTTAAATTTGTATTAGGCTATTAGATAGCACCACAAAATCCAACAACCAAGACAAGAAAGCTTTGCAGAAATAGCTTCAAATAGATGGCACAAAGATGCATGATATTGTTCTTTCTTTCTTCAATGTGTTCATAATTGTTACAAATTGATACCCATAAAGAAAACAATGATTTTTCCTCCATATGATGGGAAACATGTCAAAATGATACTGACATTATTTTTTAAGGTAAAAGGATGACTCAGTTCAACTAGTTAATACAATTCCATATGTAAAGGATAATACAATTCCATATGTAAAGGATAATACAATTCCATATGTAAAGGATGAGATAGGAAATAATTATGACTCACAAATTTCCTTTTAAATTTGAATTGAATTAATGTTTTTGAAAGAGTTCGATATTTAATCATGGCTAGTTGTATTATCTCAACTAGTGGCATATGGTGTTTCATAAAGAATGAGTATTTATGCATAGATTCCCTAATATGGATTTTTTTGTGATAAAAAATCAAAGAGAAGGACTTAAAACTATGGAT
>SNQJ01S0038178.1:24434-53415 GCA_010110895.2 Picea sitchensis | reverse complement strand
TTCCATGACCACACTAAACAATCTTTATCAGTATTTAAATCAAAACTCGATCCTACTAGACCTTTAACATAAGTTTCCCATTCCTCTTTTAGTCCTCCTTCCAATCCAACTTAAAGAATATGAATTCTCAAAATCCATTATCCTTGCTTGTTCCATAAAATTAATACCTTGAATATGAAGATTATTGATTAGATTCTTTGATAGTTTGTAATAAGAATGTGATCCAATCATTAGATCTACTCCAATTCTAATATCCCACCCATTAACAGGCTTACAAGATAGCCAATCAGTGATGATGGATAAATAGGATGTTAGAGGTCTCCAACAATTTAAAATACCAGTCTTGTTTTTCCTTCCTTCCCTGAACCATTCAAGTACAATTTTCTTTTTCACATATTTTTTAATGGTCACTTCATGCCATAGTCAAGGAATCATTAGACACCTCCACAAACTTTTGGCTGCCAAGGCTTTCCCAAATGTGTAAATATTCTTTATACCCCACCCTGATGTCTTTTTTCGTTTAGAAATTCTCTTACAAATTATAAAATGAATAGCTTTTTTTTCTTTTTTCCCATCCCAAAGGAAAGTAAACATCCTTCTTATAATTTTATCTACTATGCCTTTTGGAATCTTAGACAAAGACAGCCAGTATACAGGTATACTCTCTAGTACTGATTTAACCAAAGTGACCCTTTCCCTTAAAGTAAACCATCTATGACTCCAATTCGAGATTCTTTTTTCGAATATTTTCTCAATCCAGCTCCAATTTGCCACAGTATAGAATTTTGGTTTGATGAAGAAAACCAGTTATGCAAATCCAACATCTAAGGTTTGATTTCAAAGGGAAATATCTCTTTCAAAACAGAGAGCTCCTCTTCTACCCACCCTTCTTCCAGAAATAAAGATTTATGTGGACTAAATTCCATCCCCGTCACTTTACAAAAATGATCAAGTACCTCCTTATACATTTTACATTCTATAAGGGTTCCATTCTCGAATAAAACAATATCATCCACAAATATTAAATATGTTATTCTTATACCTTTTTCTACTAAAACCCCTTCAATTTTATTTTCTGCAGCCATCTTTTGTATTGATCTACTCAATCCTTCAACAATAATTAGGAAAAGTAATGGAGATTATGGACAACCTTGTGTGAGTCCTCTCGTACTATTAAAAAATCTAGAAGGACTACAATTAATTAATACAACAAAATTTGCAGTCCAAACACACCCCATAATCCAATCTTTTGCCTCTAGACTCAGTCCAACTTGAAGTAAAGCTAACCTTAGGAAACCCCAATCCACCCTATCATATGCCTTCATCATACCCAGATTAAGAACCACAAATTTGCTATTTTTTACCTTTATACTGTGTAAAGCTTCTTGTGCCACCCCAATCGCATATGTTATTTGTCTACCCTCCAGAAAGCCCAATTGTTCCTTTTTTATCCCTATTGAAAGTGAAGCTTTAATCTTAGTTGCAACAATTTTTGTGATAATCTTGTATGCCAAATTACAGAGTGAAATGGGTCTAAACCCCTCAAAATATTAAGTCTTATCTCTTTTAGGAATAAGGGAAAGAAAGGTTGAATTTAATGCTCTCAAGACCCTACCTTTCCTTCTAGACTCTTCAACCGCCTCCAATAGATCTTTTCCCAAAAGATAAAAAAAACCCAGAAAAAATTCTACAGTCCAACCATCACTTTTTGAAACTGTAAACCCTTTAAGAGTATATAGTAATTTAGGTAAATTAACAGGATCAACTATTTTTTGACCCTCTTCCTCAAAAAAAATCCGAGGATAAACACTAATGACTGCCAGTTGATTGGAGATAGTAAGATTTTTCTGAGACTTAAAGAGGTTCAGAAAATAACCCAAGGATTTATTTTGTAGACCATGATGACTAGTAAAACTTGTTCCATCCTCCTTAGTAATTTCCCATATAGGATTGACCTGTTTTCTGCCATTTTCATATGCATGGAAAAACTTAGTATTCCTATCTCTCGAAGCAATCCAATTTATTGGAGATAGTAAGATTTTTCTGAGACTTAAAGAGGTTCTGAAAATAACCCAAGGATTTATTTTGTAGACCATGATGACTAGTAACACTTGTTCCATCCTCCTTAGTAATTTCCCATATAGGATTGACCTATTTTCTGCCATTTTCATATGCATGGAAAAACTTAGTATTCCTATCTCTCGAAGCAATCCAATTTATTCTACTTTTTTGTCTCCAGGTTTCCTCCTTCTCGAATAAGAGGACAAGTTTTATCTTTTCTTTTTCTAATACCATAAATATATCATCATCACTTTCAAAATCCCCGGGATATTCAGAATAAAAAGAGTCTAAATCATATTCAAGTTGCAATAGTTCCTCCATTGCCAAGAGTTTTTCTCTCTTTCCCATTTAATAACCCCTGACTTAAGCAATTTTAATTTTTTAACAAGTGATTCCATAGGTTTTAATATCTCTGTCTCCAAGAGTCCATTCCAATTCGATCTTACAAGGTCTACAAAATATGGTTCCTCCAACCATACATAATTGAATTTGAACGGATAACATTTCTTTTCATTATCATTTTCTAAAAGAAGAATTACTGGTAGATGATCAAAAATCTTATAATTACTCACCCACGATCTATATCTGAATCGAGAAAGAGAAAATTCCTCAGTTATAAGAAACCGATCCAATATCTTAGCAATGTAATCTTGTTCCCCCCTTTCATTTCTCCGGGTAGGGAGGATTTTTACAGGCTCAACATCAACCAACCCTACATCTTGAATCATTTGTCTAAAGTAGGATTGCAAAGGACTAGATATAGCATGCAGACCCCATACTTCTCTATTCGAGGTGGTAAAATTAAGGTTGCCTGCTAGGATTAGGCTGTGTTCATTGAGAAACCCATACTTATTTATTCTACCCCAGAAAACCTGTTTGTCAACATAGGGGTCATAGCAATTAACCAGTTTCACTCTTTTGTTTATATATTTTAACAAGCCTTCCAAAAGTATCCCTACATGAGTCAGAAAAGAATTGAAATCAACTCTTCTTGGATTCCATGCAGATAAGAGTCCACCCGACAAACCTATGGAATCTACCCCATGAAAATGCCATGATGGAAGAAGTTTAGCAAACATCTCCCTTGCTTTGTGAGCATTGACCATTATTTCCTGTATAAGTAGTATATCTATATTTACCACAACGATGAATCTTTTGAGGGATAAAAACTTTGGAGCACCCCCTACTCCTCTAACATTTAAGGTTACAATAATATTTTTTTAACCCTTTCCAGGGTTTTCTGAGCTCTAAGTGCCCTCAGACCATCAATAACCAACAAGCCTGAAGAACCCAAAGCCTCCCACTCTTTTCCTAGTTTCCTATAATTTCTCATTTTAAGCGGCGATAAATATTTTTATAGACCTCCAAAAACTGTCCCTTTCACAAATGTAGGAACTCCCATCTTACTAAAATATGGGTCTCTTTTCAAATTCCCTTCCCCCAGGACCAAAACTAAAGACATAGGTAAAGGAACTTCTCTCGAATGAATCGGTAGAGGAAATAAGTGTTTATGTTATTCAACTAATTTAATATTTTTCAGGAGTGGAAATAAGTATTTTTGTTTTTGTCTATTTCCTTTCATGGGACCACATCTATTTTGTTTACTTATGGAACTCTTTCTACCCGTTACCATTCATGTAGTGATGTTCATGCTCCTCTTCAGACTTAGAATAGATAAGTATGACATCCAAGAACACTATGAAAAAATTATCCAAATAATTTATGAATATGCCATTCATTAAGCACATAAAGATTGTCGGTTCATTGGTTAGTCCAAATCGCACCACTACAAATTCATAATGCCCATACCGACTCCTAAAGGTTGTCTTATGAATGTGTTCTTCCTTGATCCTTACCTAATGGTATCTTTACCTCAGGTCAATCTTCAAAAATATATTTTCTCCTCTTAGCTGATCAACGAGGTCATCAATTCTAGGTAGAGGATACTTGTTATTTATGGTATACTTGTTTAGTAGTCGAAAATCTATACACAACCTCAAGGTTCCATCCTTATTTTTGAAAAAAAGTATTGGTGCTCCCCAAGGTGAAACACTTGGGCGTATGCGCCCTTTATTCAACAATTCCTCAAACTACATTTGTAATTCTTTTAACTCTGGTGTGCTCGTTCTGTAAGGCGTTTTGGACACCGGGGCAGCTCCTGGAACTAAATCAATTGATAAATCTATCTCCCTTCTTGGTGGCAACCCTGGTATTTCTTGGAATACATATTCAAATTCCTATAGTACCAAGAAATATTCAATGCTTGGCCCCTTTGTATTATCTTCATATTCCACATGAGCTCCATACAATTGACATCCTTTCCTAAAACATATTTTCAACTATAAGGTTGAAATCTCCCTTATAAAGATTGGTCTCAGAACTCCTTTCACAGTGCTCTATTTTCCATCTCCATCAATACATGTAAATGTCTTTCTATGACAATCTAGGATAGCATGGTGCTTGTCCAACCAATCCATTCCAATTAAGATATCATAAGACCGCAATGGTATGATATTTAGATCACCACTAGTATTCATGCCTTCAAGAATTATGGAACAACTTATGACCATATCATGGATTCTCCTTTTGGTTCTAGTGGCTAACTGAACCAAATTTGATGTTCCAAGCTTACTTTTGTCCAAATGTAATCCATCCACTATTTTAGGGTCAATGTAACAATGAATTTCTCCTGAATAAATCAAAATAGCAAGAGGATGATTTATGATCTTACCTTCCATCTCGATCATATTGGACCGGTACTCTGCTTGTCGATCATCTAAAGATGCATAGATTCTTCCCATATCTTTGACTGTTGTAGCCTCTTGGATGTTGTCTATAGTTTTCACTCTGTCTTTTCTTTGTGGGAACTCCTTGTACATGTGGTCTTCCTTGCATCCCCAACATTGGATTGGTGGTATTCCCCTTTTTCCCAAGGAGTCTCCTTTCTTGGATTCACCCTTAGCATACTAATCTTGATGATTTCTATTAGGATCATTCCCATTGAAGGGACGTTTGAATCCTTTCCTCCTCTGATCAAACTTCTCCTTCTTCTTATCCTTCCAAGATTTTGCTTGGATTATCTTCCCTGTCCTTGCTCATACAGGTATTTATCCTTCCTGATGGCCTCAGTAAAGGTCTTGGGCTCATCATACCTAATCTTTTCTTTATAAAAGGTTGTCATTCCACTTAGAAACCTCTGTATATTTACCTTTTCATCATTTATAAACCCAACATATTTTAACAATCCAAATAACTTATTCTCATACTCTTCCATAGTCATGCCTCCTAGCCTATGTTTGAAGAACTCCTACATTTTCTTGTCATAGAACTACCCTGAGAGGTACTCCTTTTGGAAGTACTTCTTGAACCATTTCCAAGTGATCCTTTTCTCATTAACATGTTCAACTTTCTTCAGTTGATCCCACCACATTGCAATTTTCCCATGTAAATGGTAGGTGGCAATCCTGGCTTCCAGGTTTGATGAATATTCATGCAATTGAAAATATCTCTCGAGTCCAAGAAACCATGCTTCATAATCATCTTCCCTTTTTATTTCACCATCAAAGGAGGGTGGCTTGAGCTTCTTGATCTCCCCTTGCAAACTTTCCACCTCTTGTCTCATTCTTTGGTGTCTAACCGGAGACACCTCCAGACTGCTTAAGAAATATTTAGATGCATAAAAATTTCTTGTTAAGTAAGGAGGTGAGTGATGTCTATGAGTCCTGCTAGCACTTCTCGAATAACCACCTCTTCCACGATCATCTCTTCTTCCATGACACCTGCCTTCTTCCTCTTGCTTTGATCCATTATTGGCTTGACTTTGCAACTAATTTAAACTTTGCAGCACTCAATCATTTATCTGAATTTTCTCCCTCATTAGCCTGTCATTGTCTACTTTGTAGCTCTACACTTCTATTTTGAAGCTTCTTACAATTTTTGTTAATGTTTCCTTCTTTCCTTTTCCCTTGCATCAATTGGACTCTCTCTTTGCATTACCAACTCTGGTATTCTAGCCTTCGGCCTCCTTATCATGGATGGAGGATCCCTCGGCTTCTTCCATTTATTCAATATGCATTCTGAGATGACGTGTTTAAACCCCTTAATTGTACAAAATGTACAAATCACCATTTTGTTAGAATTATGCATATGACAAACAAAATTTGTCAAACCATGTTACAGGTCCTTTTTCTTCTCAATTCATGTAGAACATGTATATATCAACCTACACCATATAACAATTCTTTGTTATCCTTTAGCCGATACAAAATTTAATTCTTCACAGGCACTTCTTCAAACCACTTTCCCAGGTGACCATGGCTCAAAACCACGACCAAATATTTTATGGTGCCTTGCAACTTCAAAACCTTCAACTAGGATCAGATCAATGACCCTTGTCCTCTTTCACGATCAACGATCGAGATCCACTTAGAAATTTCGACCTTCAGAGGTCTCAAATTTCCTTGCTTGATTCCTCCCGGAACACTTTTACCCGGAGTTCACGATCTATCAATATGTGTCTTCCCACAAATCAACACTTGTGAATCGCTTCGGCTCTTGGGGCTTCGGGAGTTTCAAACTCTCTACCTTCAATTTCTCCTGGAGTGCTTTCACCTGGAGTTGATGATCCATCGACACGTGTCCCTCACAGATCAACACCTGTGAATCTCTTCGGCTCTTCGGGAGTTCTCGACCCAACGCCAGTTGTCACATCTTTTTCCTCTGGAGTGCACAGTCTCCGGACTGAGCGATCTGTCGCCACGTGGAAAAATACTGGAAGCAGACGTGTGGCCCAATCGGGAGGGTGTCACGTGTCACATTCTAACTGAAATTTCAATCCTCCATATGTTCAAAACTTACTAACACATGGCACACATCCTATGTGTCCATGTCATTCCAAGTGACGTCTGCAAGCCACGCCACTTCAGAATTATGGGGTCCACATCACCTCCAGGTGACATCATTGTGCCCCACCTCTTCGACTCTTCGGGCTTTGGGAGTTTCACACTAGCACACTTCCAATTCTCCCAAACTCTGATTTCTTGAACTCGCCATTCTGTCGACATGTGTCTCCCTTATCGGACGGTCCGTATTAACCCCAGAACGGTTCTTTTTTATTTGAGATCCACGGTTCTCAATTACTTCGGGACTTCGGGTAATTCTTCCTCTAGTGCTTCACTCTGCAAAACCTTCTGGAGTTCTAAGTATCCAAAGTAAGAGATATGTCACTACGTATCCTTGTTGATGGACGATCCAGATGAACTCCAAGCTTCAGGCCTTCGAGAGTTATGGATTTTCGCATCCATCTTTTTTTTGAAGTGGTTATCCACCGTAGTGTAGGGTCTCTTGCCACATGTCCACGTCGATCAACGGTCTGGATCTACTTCGACTCTTCGTAGTTTCGATGTTCAAGAATTAACGTGTCACATCACTTAATGCATTTCAATTTGCGAGGGCGCGCATCGACGGTTTGGAGTAACCCACCTTTCGCCCCATAATTCTTTTGACACTCACACGTAACACCTCGGTAAAGCCGTAGTTTGGATTGCGGGACCATCTTGGGGAGTTAACTCTCGTGCAACTTGGGTCCCCGCAATGCCTCCTGGATGTCGATCTCTCTCCAATGACATCTGATGGTTGTGACTTAACCTTTTCTTCGCTTTCATCGGACGACCCTTGCTCTCCTCTTCTATGATCCAACGATCTTGGATCTCTCTCAATCCCACAATGGTGATCGCTCCCAAATTTAAAGAGGATGGTCATGATCCTTCGAACCCTTACTTAGGATCTCTGACGTTCTAACTCCTGCATAGATTTTGCAACGTCGTTCCTCCTGAGATTTTCAACTTCACGATCGAAATTCGATCTCAACCACGAGATACCTTTCCCAATGTTTAAACCTTGCTTTGATACCAAATTGTAACATACCCAACCACCCACAGACCAGGGTATGCCACCTTCAAGCTCACCCTTGGAATTCTTTTTTTACTAATACCCTTTTAAATTAATAAGGATGGATAAAAGAAAATTATTTAATAACATGCACAACAATAACCAACAAGCATGCATATTCTAAGATTTAATTAAACAATAAATAAATACACAACGTAATACATTCATATACAGATAAATAATACCACAACACAGAGAACTTATCTTTATATAAGATGACACCAAATAGACCACCCAACCGTAGACACTACTGATCCAAATATCAATAGCAGTGTCACATCGAGCCAGGGCTATGAATCCACAAGGACAGTTCCAAAGTGTCATTTGGTTTCCCAAACCAGTCAACACTCAAGCTCTCACAAGATTTCCCAGCACTCACAACAATCCAAGTATCCAACTCTCTTCTACCCAGATGACACCACCCAAGAGAATGGACATACACCCTTCTCTGCCACGTAGTCCCTGAAATAGTCCTTCCCCTTCCAGGGTTCTAGTACAACTGGTCCAAAATATCAATGACGAAACTCTTAGGACTTGCAGCTGTGAACAAAGATGGACAAAGGCCAATGCATCACAGACATGCAGGCCTCAAGTCAGCGACCTCTACAGTCAAGGATAGCATGGCTGCTCCTCAGCAGTTCATTTTCCTTTCCCAAGACAAGACACAAATGATGATGGATCAATGAGTGATAGGGTAAGGACAGGATGAATGAACGAGTGAGTAAGGGAGTGAACCAAGGAACCACTGATCAAGTGGATGAGTGAATAAGAGAATGAATGAATGAACAAACAATCAACGAACAAGGGCCCATCAGTCGAACCCCCCATCAAACCAGAGGCGGGTTTAAGTACTTCATGGGGAATCAAGAACCATGTGGCCTTCCCCAATAAGCTCACTTAACCGATCCACTCCCTTAGACAAAAAGGGTAATTAAAAATAGGAATAAACACTTAGCCCCTCAAATCCTATCTCTTGTGGAATCATATCCCCCTATAACTCTAGTCCTTGTCCGTCCAACAACCAATGATGTATTTATTATTAATAATGATCAAAACATTACATTTCTTGGGCACACTAGCCTTTTAATAATTGTTTGGGCACTCTGGCCTTTCAACATTGTAACAATATATTATTTAAAATGGGGGTTCAAAACCCAGGGTGTTACAATATATAGGAGTCAAAAGGTTACAATTATAATGAAATGGTGCAAAGAAAAATTCTAGCCGACCTACTAGAAATGTAATAATTCAATATCTAAGACATAATAAGGGGTTTTATACATATCATGGAGATTTATCCAGAGCTTAACATACAGGTAAAATATAAATTACCAAGGATAGGTTCTTGGTTGTTTAATAATAAGCAACACAACATGCTACCTTCAAACTCATACAACCAACGGATTATAATATATCCTCCAAAACAACAAGGGAATTTCATACAGTGAGCAGCATGCACAATGGATTATAATATATCCTCCAAAACAATAATTCAATTCTGGTCTATACTTCTACAACAAGGGCACTGCATACAGTGAGCAGCATGCACAGAAAGCAACAGTAAGATCTTCCTTCAATGTTCAAACCAAACAAATGCCACAGCAATATTTTCAGACCAAACGGTAATGTAAGAAAGAGATAGAACACTGGTCTAGAACAATGGCATAGCCGCTCTGTTTTCTTCGATCAATTGGGCATCAACTCACAGCAACAATAAGTGCTGTCTTCAATGCTCGAAATTCCTGAATTAAAAGATATATATTCCTCAACAATGATATCTCTCGACTGTTTATACAAAGATCCATATTTGAATCTCTGTCTTGCTACTACCATCCAAGCAGAAAATACAAAATATGCTATAGGAAGTCTAAATAAACCATGTTGCCAAATAGTGTAACATAACTTTGAAAAAAAAGGAGAAGACACCAAGTATTGAATTCTGGCCTTCTTACTTCCAATGCACAGTTGTCTACAAAGGATGTTTAGCATACAAACCAAGCAAAAAGGTATATATCAAACTCATATAAAAGTAAATACTATTTTTTCATATGATGATGACACTTCGTCTACTCCACGGTGGACTCTTCTAGGAATTGACCTCAATGTTTAGAGGCTTCCATAGATATGAAATAACTCTGCTGCAACTGTATGATAGAATTCAATTTTCAGACAAAAAAAACCTCTATCAACTATTCTAGTGCCCATGACCGTCTATTGTGAAAGTAGTCCAAGTATGCAAGTAATCTTCCTTATCGGTTGATCGATTCTGCACACAATCAATCCACTACCAATAAAACTTCACCAATTGATTAATCCACACACATAATTAATGCTCTCAGTCTATTCTCCACTCTATAAATTTAATACCATAGCATTGATTAGGTCTTGATCTGTTGTCAAGAAGTCCAATACAACATCCCATGCTAATGTATATGCCTGTCAATGCCACACGTATTTAACTGCAATCGATACTACTTGAAACCACACTTTGCACAACCAATTAAGGCAACTTCATTTGGACTCATCCAATCAATCCACCCTTGTTGATTACCGTAATGTAGACTATACCAGCGATCTCTATTCCGTTGATCGATGCATTCAGGCTACCGACGGAGTCAGTCCCATAGTCACTGTATGAGTAATGGACCAATCGATTACATGTATGGTCATCATTAGGGTACGTAGATCAGACTTAACTGCCGGACAGAAAAGACGGTATGATTAGGCAATGATGTCCACCTTCACTTTAGACAAAATCACTCATGTGATTTCACACCATATTTCACCTAAAAGCGACACTAGGTTAGGCAACACCAATAATTACAATACACATTGCTCGATCTTTGCCAAAGGAACTAGCGCACAAAAGATCAATGCATCATAAACTAAAAAATAAAAAATTTGCAACTTCACCAAATCCAATTGTCATGCCATAACAATTGCACAAAGAACGCAACTACACCATAATTATTAACTTCATGGAATTCATTTCACTCTACAAAACTCCGTTTCACTCTACAAAACCCGAAATAAGATTTAAACAAATTTGATACCATGTTGGATTCGGTAAGACAAAGATTCCAAGTGTAGTAGTGAAATCAATAGAAACTAAAATAGCATTTAAACACAATGACCATAGTTCCATAGAAGATGAAGTGATACACCAATCTATAAGGTCATCTATACATAGGTTTAGGTCGAAAACCAAACACTCAATGTATTGAACCACACCCCATAACCATCCCCATCCATATAAGGTGGATCTGTGTAATCAAGGTAGGCAATGTCAATTCCATTTTCCTTGTTGGTTCCACTCTTCAGTAGATTCCCTTAATGATTAGCTCCTTTTGCATGGTAGACTACACCATTTGACAAGGAGAATTTACACCAAAAAACATAGGTTTGAACAAATCAATGCAAGTGTACTCTACAGGTATGGACAATATGAGATCTTAAAAAGAGTTATATTCTTGGATTATGTTTCTAAGATGTTGTAGGAAGCTCATTAGAGTGGTGTCCAGAGTGTGTCTAAATAACTACACGATGCATCTTATTATCTAGTCTCTAATTGCCTACGATGTTCCATGATGGTTGAAGCTCACAAGTACATCCAAAAATTTGATTTGTGTCATTGTGTGAGGAGATTGCACAATCAAGACTACTTGACATTTCATGCTAGGATTTGGCTGACCAATTCATCTAGTTCAAATAATTCTAATTTCCAATGGACCTAAAAAAATTGGTTCCCACATGTGTTACATCATACTCTAAAAACTTAAAAAACAAAACAAAAACAACAAATTCCTTAGATGCTACATACATGATAAAACTATGCATATTTGGTGTCTATTGGTTTGGATTTGAATTATTTCCATGAATATATATATAATTTTTAAAGACATTTTTTTGTGTATTTTTTAGATAAGCAGTTGTTCAACCCGAATTTTCCATTGATTTTAGTATAGTTTTTTTTTAGTCATAACTAACTCTTGGTTGGTTACATTCTCATAACTTTTTTCTTGTCATGAACAAAACTTGTACATGCAAACTTTGTTGTACAATCTGGTTAACATGAAGAAAATTTCTACTTATTTGCAGATGTACATCATGTGCCCTTCAACCACATGGGATGGGTTCTACTTTTTCCTTGTATACATGTCTTTATGGTGGACATAGTTGCAACAAAGAAAATATAAATATACTAGTTCTTTCTATCTATAATTTTCTATGAGAAGCTCTTGTCAAAATATCAACTATCATAATTCATCTCACATCTATAAACATTGACATGTCTCTACCAACCATAGTTATGTGAATATAAACTTTGTAGGTTTGCAATATTTAATAAAAATTCAAAAGTAACACTTGAATCCCAAAACAAGAACTATCCACTGCTTCTTTTGACAAAAAAATGCCATCACTGTGGCTACCTCCTGGAACTTTCTCTCACCTATAGCTTTGATTTCTCTCGCTTGGCATTAACTTCATGGCTTGGCATTAACTTCCTGCCAACATAAAAAAATATATTTGTCTAGCCTTATGGTTTCCTTGACAACTTTTCTTTCCTGGTATTCTCTAAAAAACACTTCCTTTCATTGTTTGTGCGCATGTTGTCCTTTGGTCTCCCAACCTAATGGATGTTGCTAAGTAGCAAATAAAAATTCCAATTCTTTTCATTTTAGAAACTTGCAAATGACAAATTTAGTTGAAAACAACTTATCTCCTCTCTTCTCCAATCCTCCAGCTTCTTCCTACCATTATGTATTACTTCCACACACCTCTTGTTCCACCTAGCACTCCATTCGAGCTTCTCTATAACAAAAAATTGTCATCCTTCTTCCAAGTTTCTCATGGATACATGGCCATATCTCCAATACACTATCACACTTTTGCAGATTTATTTTCCACCCAAAGGATTCAGTTCATAATTTTACACCCACCAACTTGTTGTTGATATTATTGTAGTTGCAAGAAGTATTAACCTCCAAGTGTAATCTTTGACATGACTAGGAGAATATATTAGAAGCAAGAGAAAAACTAAAATGTTGGATAATAACCATGGGAGACAAGTCGACTCAAGAGAATATTTAATATTGAGTTACTAGCCTCCAAAATAGAAATTGACTTGATCAAAATTGGGAGATAAGAAGTATAATAAATATATAGGGCACTAGAGCTCTACTTTTCACTCAAACTCACATGCATAGGACTAGTGAATTTGTGCAGTTTGGAGAAAAGTACAATTCATTGCTTCACCAGGCGAAACATCTTGGTTATGGTTTGGAATTTCTCATGATTATGGTTTGGACTTTATTCTTGGTTTTTGGTTATTCTTACTCGGTGTGCTACCCTTGGAGAAACATGATCCATCCTTGGTTAGTTATTAGTGCACTGAGAATTGGCACAATGCATTGCAGTTAAGGTGCTGGGGGTGTATTTTACACACATGGTTTGGTGACAGTATTTCTATATTGTTTATGGAAAAAATAGCACATCCCTTTATTTCTAATGGGTTATGGGCCACACTATCTTAGGACATTCTAACCATTGGAAGATTGATTGGGAAGTTATTTGTTAAGCTCATTGTTGAACCAATTACAACTGCAGCTAGGCTTTCTGATTATGCGGCTGCAAAGCCCTAACCCTTATGTTAGAGACTGCGTCTAGTGAATCATTTGACCACAATTCCCCGGCGTCCTAGTGCTCCCTAATATCATAGCTCTTGGTACTCTCAACGAGCAAAAAAATCAGGTTTTAATCTTTGGTCAAGATCAAAATCAAAGCTTGACTTCTCAAAGTCAAAGGTTGACTTACGGTCAAAGTTGAAATTTTTAGAGTTTCTAAATTTGGTTCTAATCATTGAATCTTGTGATTGAGTTTCTAATATATTATTGTCAATATGGTATGGAATTTCAAATTGGAAGACAAATTTGGACGATGATACAAGGTTTCAAAGGTTTGCACTTGTATATGTTATCTAAAGTTATATCATCTAGCAAAACATGAGTATGTTTGCAGGAAACTACTAGAAATCTTGTCCAAGATGTAATCTTGGATTTAGTGAGTTCATAATAACAAGTGCACCCTCCATAGAAGTTGAGGCTTTAGGTTCGAGGTTTGATTAAATTGTTAAGCTTGAAATTTGTGTATATCAAAGGTGACAGTTACTACATCACAAATTGTGAAAACATTCTTTGAAAGAAGAAGCGTGAAACCTCAAAGGATTTGTGGTATACCAGAAAGAGACCATTATATGAAGATGGAGAATACCTTGTATGGATTCAATAAACTTGATTGCGAGTCTCTCATGTACAATAGAAACATGGTGAAAAAATCCAATGACATAGGAACTGTATTGAAATGGTTCTTCCAAAAGTCTGAGATGGTGGATTGCAAATCCATGGAAAAAATCCCATGAATTACAGATCTAAAGAAGTTGAGAGACTTTTATTATGGGCCATCTTTGTATCGACAATTTATTGTATTGTTAATGTATTTGGAATACTCAACTATATATTTTCCTTGTGGGACCTTTGAGTTATAATATACAGTTGCATGGATTGCTCCGATTGATTGGAAAGGGTCTGAAATTGACATAAAAAGTGCTACTTGGATGTGTTTCATTTTGATATTTTCAATGATTTATGGGCTAGAAACATAAGTTTCCATTTGCACAACTTATATAGAAAAATATATTGCATGTTGTGATGCTTGTAAGGAAGCAATGTGGCTCGTAAGTTGGTTTCTAGATTGTCTCATCAGATGTTAAATTTGGCCAAGTGATATATTGTGATGATGAGGAGCTATGTGAATATTTTTAGAGAATCAGGTGTTCCATGACATGTCGAAGCACATTGAGATCAAAATTATATTCTTGGTTAAGTCCATAGGAGAAGTGGTTTTCCAGTATATCTCCATAGATAATAAGATAGCATTTATTTTGGTAAAGCCTTTGTCCGAGATGAAAATATTGTGTACTTAAGAAAGGGACAAGTTGAGACTCATGGAGATGAATTCACTATTGAAAAAGGAAGACATTACCTCCCAAGTTGGGAGGGAGATATGATATGGTATTGATTTATGGGGTCATTTTCCAGGTTGTAAAATGATTCTAAGGTAGAATCACCTTCTAGTTTGGAAAGTGGCCCAAGATTTTTTTATCCATAGGCATTTTCCAATTTGGAAAATGGTCGAGATCGGACAATAATTTTTGCTTAATGAAAATGGTACGATAGATTGTTGATGTACCATAGACAATGATTCCCGATGTGGCAGGTGTGGGGGAATGGTCAGGTTCATTCTTCTTGGCAGTCACTGCGAGTAGTGGTCAAGTAGAATGGTGTTCCTTTGTTGGGCAGTGATCATTCTTCGGAAGTTCATAGTTGTGAGCAACTTGAAGGAGTAATTACATTTTAGAGGGTTGGTGTAGGAAATTCATTTCCATAGGAAATGGTACAGACAATCATTCCCCTTGGAAGACTCATTCTCTCTAGGTTTCCAGCGTAGTCTTGGGAAGAATGGCCCAGTTAGTTGAATGTTCAAGGTTCAACAATCAAAGACATACATTCCCTAGAGGCGGAAGACTCATTCTCTTCAGGTCACACTATGATTAGTGTTGGTGGAATAGCTGAAATTGAGTGAATGGTCTAGGCTCTCATCGGGGACAATCATTCTTTATGCTTGGGAATACTACTATTCTAAGCCTTGGTACGATGTTTTTTACTTCTAAAGAGACCTCTTTGTTAGGATCCTCACTTAGATGTGAGTGGAATAATGGTCCACATGACAGAGTTTGTATCATGATATTGTTTATGCATAATGATATGGATGATATGATTGTTGTGGAGATTGTATGTCCATGGGAAGTAGTTGTATGCTACTGAATTCTCTTGATCCATATGTTGGTAGATGCAATGTCACTAGTTAGTAGTCATTATTCTACGGTGTGGTTTTGTACCGGATAGTAGTTGTGTACTACTATTGATAAACACAATTGTGTCCTATTGGATGACATTGTTTTGATTTCCATGGAAAATATCACAAGTGTTGGAGATGATTTCTAGCTAGAGGGATAGTCAGTATGCTAATGGAAAGACATTCTCAGGAAGAGAATATGGTCTAGGAAAGTGTGAGGTGAATGGAGACATTCTCCCTATGGAGAATGGTCCAGAGATGATAGACTATTTGATGTACCATGGAAAACTATTCTTTTAGTACATATGTTAGGATTAGAAGAATGGTTTATGCGATTCCATGATAGTTCCAGTGGAGAGAGATTATGGTATAGCTCATACATTTTCCCTTGAGTTGAAGTAGCGGTCAAGGTAAAATGGTCAAAGGAAAATCATTCTTCGGATGTATTTGGATTAGAAGAATAGTCCTTGTAGCCCATGGCATGTCTGTATCTGTTGGAACAATTATTCTTCTAGGACATATGTCCAAATTGGAAGAATGGTTATTACATCCCTCTATGGAGTAAGTGACTTATTCAACATCATGCTTGATTACTCATATAGATTATTGGCTTTGAGAGATGATGTAGTTGATGCTATATACTATGATCATAGGCCGAGTGATGACATTGCTTGTGAGTTGATCTACATGATCACGAGATAACATGTGTGGCTATGATGTTGCTACTGGTTGAATGGTTTGCTTGTGCTCAAGACCATTGCTTTTAATACCTCCTATCTAGGAGGGTATTTGTTGATATTATAATTGTGACAAGAGGTATTACTGCTCCATGTGTAACCATTGATGGCCAATATATGTATATATTTAGAACTTGAGAAACCCTAAAACATTGGATAATAACCCTAGGAGACAAGTGGGCTCAAGAGAATGTATTTAATGTTGAGTTATTATCCTATAGAAGTTTTTCCCATTCAAATTGAGATAGAGTAGTATAAATAGAGGACGGTAGAGCTCATTTGTCACTATCCTCTCACAACTTCATAGGACTAGTGGTGCACATGTTTGGAGAGGTGCATCACATGGCTACTTCCTAAGCCGACATCTTGGTTATAGTTTGGACTTTCTCTGAGTTATGGTTTGACTTTACACTTGGTTTTGATTTACATTTATCCTTTCTTAGTGCACTATCCTTAGAGAAAGGTTCTCTAGCCTTGGTTGTCTATTGTCACCTTTCTAGAATTTTATTTTTCTGTCAAAGAAGGTTTAAAAGATTGGTGGGGTGGCAGCATTGCCTATGGTTGGGTAGAAAATAAGCATATATTTATTACAGGAACAGTGAGTACATCCCTTTATTTCTAACACTCATCACATCAACTGGCCAACCACTACCATACATACACAATTAAAAGTCTAATTTCCAACAATACCTAAAAATACTCTCTGGAGAAAATCTATTGCAACCAGTGTACTCTATAGAATCAAATTCAATTAAAATTCTTTGGGTAGTTTAAAACTTGTTTCTTACGGATATTTTGGGTTTCTTTCGCTCTCTTGAGTCCTGGATCTCATACATAGTTCTTCCATGATTATACTTAGAACCACATTATTAGCTTTCAGTTGGCTATGTTTTTATTTCTACCTCCTTACAGTGATCCCTGGGGTAGCTAAAGTGATGATGCCGAGGGCCAGCAGGGTTAGGAAAGAAATGGAGGTGAGGCATGTATTCTTCTAGACATAGAACTTAACTTTTGAGAAACAAGCCCTCCTCTTATACATCTCCTAGTCATTAGTATATAACATCCAGTGACAGAGGGACAACATGTATTATTTCTCCATGAGGCCGTGTCAAGTCATGGTAAGTGTAATTTAAAATTGTAACCATTGAACGTGTTGCCAAAGGAGTCACTTGATTTTGAAAATGTTTTCTTGAGAATTATTCCTATTCCTCATTTCACCTGGTGGTTGACATGGTTTCCTTGTAAGTAGTTCACCCTTGGGAAAGAGGGTTGCTACTGGGGGTCTCTTGGAAGGGTCATCATACCATTAGGAAAATAATTTATAACTTTTGACATCTCCCTCTCTATCGATTCCCTCATATTTTTTGGTTTGTGCTTATTGACCCCAAGAAGGGAGTGTACCTTATTTCTTCATGGGAAGAAGGGGATAAGGCTTATATTTTTTAGCTAGAAAAATATAAAAGCCATAAATTATCCTCTATATTCTCACCTAATTTCCTGAGAGAAATTAAATTATTCTCCACAAAATATTGAAGGACTTCACAAAAAGAAACACTATTAATAAGTAATATTAGGTCCTTGGGGAATGTACTTAGGTGTCCTTTCCATTTCATGGAACTCTCAGTAATGTTGTAACTTTAGGTGGTATTTTAGTGCTATTTACTTTCCTTGTGCATAATACTCAATGTTTCAAAACTAATAAATTAATGGAAAATAAAAGATTACCGAGGAGGAAAAATGTTGCATTACAAATGAGGATGCAACACAACCTCCATGAGAGGCACATAAATGAGACAATATGAGTCCTTATATGCCAAGAATCCATTTAAAAGTTCTTAAACCCATTCTACCCTCATACTCCCTTGCTGACTTAAGAAGGTCAGGGAAAAATCCTTAACTTAGGATTGGTCTACAATAGGGGGCTTAGACAGCCCTTCCATACCTTAAATGTAGGAAGGTGATTACATCTTTGAAATTTGTTTTTGAAAGTTTGAAAGGGGATTTAATGCACATGTTTGGAGTAGCTATTTATTGAATATAAGCTTACTTGACATGATACATGGCAGCTTATGGACCCCTTGGAGGCCTTAATTATTTGTCTTTGAAGACCCTACCGGTGAGTTATTTCCATGAGGATTTGTGCCATTTTTACCTTCATGAGTGGTTGAAAACCCCAATGATGGATTCCATACCCCACATGATGGGAAGAAGACCCTGGAGCCATTGTACAATTGAGATAATGGATTTTGGATTTGGAGGCACTTGAAAACCACCAGGTGATGACATTGCATATACCACACACTTGGAGGCGTTGGCCTTCAGAGGTCGAGGATGCCAACTTATAAGCCTTGACATCGTGTGTAGGATAAGGTTTGATGGAATTGGCCAACTTATAAGCCTTGACATCGTGTGTAGGATAAGGTTTGATGGAATTGACTGTTTCAGAAGAGAGGTGACATGGTTTGAAGGAAGAATATTCATGATGATGACACTCCAACACATGAGAGAGTATGGCATGGCCTTGGGAGGCCGAATGACTTGCATCCAAAGGTTCAATGTCTCACTTCTAGGCCATGATGTCACCCTTCTAAGGGATTTAATTTATGTAATTTTTATTTTGTAATCTTAAAGGAAAATTTAGAGGGTTGTCCCTCCTTTAATTTTGCGTTGACAAACATATGTGGAAAAATTAGTGGTGGGTGACCTCATATAAATAAAGGTCATCTCACTTTCATTTTATACATAACTCACTTGAGAATTACATACTTCTTGGCTGATATTTTCTCTCTACTTGGGAAAATATTTATCTCTTATCTTGTGAAAAGTGGATACATTTACTTGTTTATGGGTGGAATAAGGATATCGACTTCTCGTTCATTCTTGTTCTTCGAAATTGTGATGGAATATCTTGAAAAGTAAGGGTTTTTCATGCTATCTCTTGTATTACGTAAGGAATTTATGCAATTGTATGTGTTTCTTCTTGATTTCAAGGTTATTTTGTCAAACCCTTGGAGGAGTATAAAGGCATATACCCTCCATCAAAGATCTCTCTTTTGTTTTCATTGAAAAGTATAATTAAAAGGATTCTGCAAGGAGTAAAAAGGCTTACACCTTTGTAGATTTACCTTGCTAAGGTTTTTTTACTCTAGGGAGTAAAAGGGCTTACGCCCCTAGAGGAGTAATAAAACCTATATCATAAATAAAATACCCTATAAATGAATAGACAAGGCAGTAATATTTTTCATTGGAGATTGATTATTGTTGCGTTGGTAAACATGATTTAAAGGAGATTGAATTGCTCAAGTTTGGAATTTGATTCTACATGCTTTAAGCTATATTGTGCCCCAACAGAATTTTGATTAGCCAAGTGATCTAGTTTTTTTAACAATCATTAAGATACGTCCATTAGGGAATCATAAAACTCACTTCCTTTTACTCTTTTATTCACTTCTACCACTGAAATTTACTTCAACCTATCATTATTGATCTATTGTTGAAGTATTATTGTTTGGGTGGCTTACTTGTGGATTTTACTTGCTAGAACTTGCTTCCTGTAGAAAATGTTTGCTACAACCAGAAGGGTGTTTAAAACTCTGTTGATAACACTTAATAACAACCCTCTCTTGCTATCAAAGTCTTAGTTTAATGATCTGAAGATTGTATACTAATTTCTAGCTTTATTTTCCACATCATACACTTGACTTTGATGGTTTAATTTGAAGTTGTCATAACTTATTTACTGTTGATATACATTTCCGTACTGTTGGAATTTTTGGAGGGAAATATTTCTTTATGATTCCCCATTGGTTTTGAGGCTTTAATTATCATATATTTTATTGTTCTCGGGAGGTATAACACTTTTTTTAGGTACATAACCTTGACAACTATTTACCATCTCCTAAGATTGTTTCCCAAGCCTCGTTCTCAGCCTTAAATTTTACCTAAATGGGAACTCTTTGATCACTTTCCATCTTCCATTGCAATCCCCCTAGGGTCACTTGGGAAGCCTCCCCTGTGTTGGACTTTTCCTACACTAAAATGAGGGGGACCTCTATTGAGGTGATAGTGATACGTGTTCCTCATTTTTTCACACATTTTTCGTTTTGGTCGGGATTTTCCCAATATACAAACTGTGCAATAAAAATCCATTTGTATTTTTGTTTTTGTGCATTCCTTTCTGGCATACTCTTGTATGATATTGTTCATTCATAGTAATATTCTATCCCTATTGGGCTTATACACCTCATGATTATATTCCACCTACAATACTGCATACCTACACATTCTATGGTAATGCACACTTCTCTTCCTTGCTTTGGATATTTTTGTGATCTCTATCTTTGAGTTGAGAAAATTTTCAGCTGGATGTAGATGATTGTTCATATTCTGAGTGCACCATGAAATTTGTGCAACAATGGCTTGATTTATTTGCAAAATATTTTTTTATAACTTCCTGAGTATGCCTTAGGTTGCATGTTTCTCATGCCATGTTTTGGGACTATTCTGTACAGTTCTATACAATCTTTTGTTTTCCCCTATATATTTGTCTTGGGATGTGTGCATGTCATGGGATGAGTGCCTATTTGGACCTATTAGATGCACTATGTTTTATTCTACTAGACTGTTTCCATGGAAAATTATGATTGTTACAACAACATATTTTGATTGTTGCAACACCATATTTTGATTGTTGCAATGTCGAATTCTAACATTTTCAATTCCAAATTGTGACTACGACAATGCTATAACTGCATATATTTTTTTTGCTTTTTTTCAGGCTTGTGAATACATTAAGTGTGTGATTGTTCATATTTCCATACTAGGAAACTAATTAAATGTTAGGGTAAGATAAAAATGACATGTACCTTAAAATAAGTCATTTTTTAAACTTATAGTACAACTTAACTATAATTAATATATCCCCATTATAATAACCTAACTTTAACAGTGTCATGCATTTTGGATTCTTATTTATCATTTTTTCATATCATTCACATTCAATTGAAGAAACAAAGAAAATAGGGTGTTAGAAGATGCTTCTTCCTTGAGGCATGTCCTTTTTGTAACTAAAGTCTTTGCTTCTTATAGTTTCCATGTTATACAATGTAGTTTGACATGTGTAGCTTATTAGTATCTTTTTACTATGATATTTTATACATGTGTACATGTATTTGATTCTCATTTTTCTTGATTTCCTCATGATTTGTATAACTTTCATTTAGGTTTCATTCCAAGTGCATAAAGGTCAGTATAGAAGAAGCACAAGAGATGAAAAATTATCTTTGCTCTCAATGCAAAATTAATGACAACAATAATCCAGGGATCTCTCTAAATGATTTTGTTCCTCAAAAAAGGTAAGGATCTCTCTTATTTTTCATGTACTATCACTATAATGGTTTGATAGAGTTGTATACAACAATCTTAGAAAATTTTCATTTCATCTTTTTAGATTTTTAATTAGAATCTTAATTTATGTTTCTAGATTAACGTTAAATCTTTCCATGGAAATTTACAAATGTAGAAATTTATTGTTAGTTGAAGAATGCAAGGAAACTATTATTTTCTTCTTTATATGGAATGCCAATTTAAAGTTTCTATGGAAATGCAATTGGAAAAATAAAACAATACACGTCAATGCATCCATTTCTAGGATATTATGGGATTACTACCACTTAATATAAGTACATGATAATTTATTTGAAACATCTAATGCATGTCTTCATAGCATAATTTTACAAAGAATACTCTAGAACTCTTGAAATTTTTTACAATTGAATATGATCTTACCAGCTTTAGACCTTTTGGGTAAGCTTCACCCTTAATGTGTCTAAAGTAACAACCTATATGGTATTTGTATCTATGTATAACTTAGGTTTCCTAGTACATTCAAACATATATGAAACAAAGTACAATTGTTGATGACAAAGTACAATGATTGGGTATGAACCAAACTCATCAAACTCAAAGTTGGAAAAAATTTTGGAAAGAAAAAGAGCCAATAGTTTGAATATGGTTAGGCATAAATTGGAAAAAACTAAACAAATAATTCAGCAAGTGCAAAATATAAAAATACACATATTTGGAGACATTCCCAACAAAGATTAATTTGAGTGAGTCTAAATTGGTCAAACCAAGTTTGACTCATGATTAATTGTGAGTCAAACTTGTGTTAATTAAGTTAAAATTGTACATTTTTCCAACCCTAGGTGAGAATTGTTCTAATGTTATCTCATTAAATACCTTAAATTTTTTTTTATTTAGCAACATAAAATTAAATTTCTAAACATTGCATTAATCACAAAGTAACTAAGAAATGAACAGAAGAATAAATAAAACACATGTAACGATTTCTCCTTTTAACCATATTTTCATTCCTCTGGTCAAATATTATAAGGTGACCTTCATAGCCTACTTAAACTAGAAAGTGTACTTCATTAAGACCACCTCAAACAACAATTTAGACCCTGTGGAAAAGAGAGTACATATACAATAGTACAACCAGATTTGTTTAGGCATTTCCTACATAGAAAATCAATTTTACTATCTGGTCAACAATAAAGTACATTCTAGGAGTACATTCTACTACCAGATCTGAAGGTCTATGTCTTGTGCATAAACAAAATATTGCTATAGCAGTGGTATGGTCTATACGTCTTGTTGATATCTTGTTGGTCTCTTTAGTAATATTCTTTGCTTCTCCTTGAATGCACTCTTCCCTCTTCCAACTTTATTACTCACTCTAGATATGAGATCAACCTCTCTTATCTTGTCCTTTTATGCATTGAGATAAATAACTAATCACCTTATTCCTAGGTTCCACCTATCTCAATATTGAGATGTACATCTAAGATTAAATCCTAATCTAACTCACTAATGTTTTAGAAATTTTAGAGCATTTCATTTCGATCCCTATGACTAAGTCTACTTCAAAGGATTACACTTTCACGTTTTATTTTTTGGTTTTCAAGTGAAATTACAAGACAAAATCAATGATACTTTTTCAAAGTGGTCACGAATGAAATGTCTCAAAATACTTCCTATGCGTTCATATTGAAACATTTGGAAGTTCCTTCTTGATATACATTTCTCAACACTCCCTCTTAGAGAGAAAGTGATTTTGCACTAGCCCCCTCCATCTTTCAATGCATCAAACATCACCTTTTCTAAGGGTCTAGTTAGAATATCAACTACTCTCTAATATGTGGAAATATACTAGAGCTTCACTACTACCTTTTGAATCTCATATCATATGAAGTGATATATGTTTTGTATGTGTTTGTACATGAAATGAAGCATTGGATTCTTAGAGAGTTTGATGCAACTTTGATTATCATAGTAAATTACTTTGGGGTCCAACTCATTAAATAGTCTTGCAAGTAACTTGTGAAACGATATGGCCTCACAACTAGCGATATTATTTTCCATGTATTTTATCTTTGTTGAGATAAGTGCCATGAAAATTTTCTTCCAACTAAAACCAAGACATCATTGTTGAAGCCAAGCTAAAGTAGCACCCTGAGGTTCTCTTCATGTATGTTGCATTGCCTTCCCAATATGAGTTGAAATAACCTTGCAACTTTACTTTAACATCTCCAAGGTATATCAAACCATACTCGAGTATGTGTAAGGTCCCTTTCCAAATAGGAGCTCCAGAAAAGGAGGCTTACTGGTCTAAACCACCCCGTTAGACTATAGCCAGGGCCAAAGAGGGGTAAACAGGGTTACTAGAGGTCACTCTAGTCACAGGTGTTATATTCGAAAAGTGACATTGAGCTAACAAGGGATAACAACACTTTTAAGTCATTATGAGTTAAAAATAGAAGTCAACAACGAATTAGGGTTTCAACAGTGATTTAGGGTTTCATCATGATTTAGGTTTTTGGAAATATATAAAGGAAGGGTCAGCGACCTAATTCATCATTATGCTGATTATGACTTGTCATTGAGGAGAAGAGGCGCATCTCAGGAGAGATAGTTTAATGTGTTCCAGGAGGATGATACGAGTTGGCTGATTTCGGTGTTGAAAGACACACTTTAGTCATCGGGAAGATCATCCAGGTCTTCCATCATTATTCATTGATTCCGTAGTGCTCCCATATTCCGGGTATTATCTTTTAGTTGCTTATTTGTATTCCGGATAAGATCCTTTTGTCTTTTGATCTAGCCAAGTGTTGTTATTTTATTCAACCGTAGTTGCTTATCTGTATTCTAGCTAAGATCCTTTGTCTGTTGATATAGTCGAGTATTGTCAGTTTATTCAGTCGCATTCGACCATTTTGTAATCCACAGAGATATCATAATACAAACTTTGCAGTCCTTTGTCACGTTTATTATTTGTATGATCATTTATATGTTGTAAACCTTTGATCCTACACACACATTATCAACGTTTCCTAGACTAGCCAAGTAAGGAACATTACAGTGGTATCGGAGCTTTAGTCCTGCTAGCCTGTGACTAAAGACAATGAGTGTAGCATAAGACCCAAAGGGTCGTGAACATGTAGGTGATGAATATGTCACTTACAACAGGCATCCGGAAAGAAGGCATAGGCATGATTTTTCCCCTTTTCCTCCTAGCTCAGAGGAAGAGGAAGAGGCACACATAGAAGCAGAGAGAAGGGCAGAGCGTGAGGCTGAGCGTGAGGCAGAGAGGATGCTAGGAGACAAATATGAGTGACCATAGGGCAGTGGAAAGGCCTTCATAAATCCAGAGGTAGCTTTCATGCAGGTTATGAATGGTATGTTATCTAGTCAATGGACCATGTCTCAGTCCTTGGCATAGGTGGTTGATAGATTGGATAGAGTGGGTACCCCAGATACACAAGTCCCGCATGCAGCACAGGCAAACTCGAGAGCAGGTAGTAGACCCTAGTCACCCTCTCGAACATACGCCTCTGAGAGTAGGATTCCCAGACCCTTGTTTCCCAGTTTCCAGAGGGCACCCTCGGTAGCAACACCGCCACCAATAGCACAGAGGCCACCCACTCATGCCAATGGCATTGCAGAGTATAGGAGGGAGTGCACAGCATTGGGTCATGACTTCCATCAGGACATGACCTTAGTCGAGTACTGTGGACTCAGACTCGGGAACTGCCCTAGAGAGCCGCAGAGGGGAGGACCACAACAACAACAGGGGCATAACCTCGATTTCGTCTGAAAATTTGGGAAACTCACCATCCCTTCTTTTGATGAATCGTCCAAATACACCACCAAAGCTTGGGTACAGAAGCTAGACACATATTACAAGCTCAACCAGATGACTGAGATAGAGGCCATCAGTTTCACGACCATACACTTGGAGGGTGAGGCACATGAATGGTGGTATCATGGACTGGTGACATTGGGTCATAGTTGCATCACCTCCTATATGGAGTTTAGAGATAGGATCATGGATAGGTTTGAAAGGAAGGATCCCTAGATACACTTCAGGGATCTAGCCCAGTTGAGACAAACTGGCACAATAGAGGCGTTCATCACAGAGTTTTAGCGGGTAGTCGTGGAAGTGATATATATATCAGAACCCAGGTTGATCATGCTATTCACAGAAGGACTCACGGAGCCTTTGAGAGGATGGGTGAAGGCATACATACCTCCCACTTTGCAATATGCCATCCTTCACACTCGTGATCTGGCAGACTCAGTGCCAAATACTAAAATTTTCTCCAAACTATTTGTGCCCCAGAGGGATCAAGACAGGAAGCCATTCCAGAGAGAATGGAAGGGCAAGGAGAAGTTGGATGATGAGACTAGGTGAGAGGTTATGAGGAAGAAGCTTTGCTTCAGCTCCAGATATCCTTGGGTCCCAGGCCACAGGTGCATGGGCAAGGGAGAGATTCATTATATTGAGGTAGAAGCAGACAGCGTGGACAGTGAGGAGGAGGAGCAGGATAGTGGATCCACTAGTTCATAAGAAGAGTCGGCACCAACAGAGGAGTAGCTTCCCCATAGACCATCGACACCAGCAGGAGCCCATCCTCCAATAGTCCCATAACTGCCAGAGCAGGCTAACAGGAGGAAACCAACAAAGGGAGGAGTCATAACAACCCTTTCTAGTGTTCCCAGGTATGATACCCTTTGTATCAAGGGGATTATTCAGGGGAAATGGGAAATCACCCTGATAGATGGTGGGGCCACCCACAACTTCATCGACGCTTCACTAGTATCGAGACGGGCACTTCAGACAGAGAAGTTTGAGGGGTTTGATGTTGCGGTAGTAGATGGCCACACAGTGGAGTGTCTAGACATAATTCCAAACTTAGAGATGAAGTTAGGCAACTAAACAGTGAGAGACACATTTTATGTGGTTGACCTATTAGACACAGATGTGGTGTTAGGAGTTCGGTGGATGATTACCTTGGGAAAAATCACTACCAACTACCAAACCTTGTAAATGGGATTCAGAGATAGGGATGGGAAGAGGGTTTTTATAAGAGGTATGTCGATAGGAGCACCTAGGACAATTTCATCCAAGAGGATGGATAGGATATTCAGACATGGGGAGGTAGCATATGCCGGAGAATGCTTGATCACTACTCAGAAGGATTCAAAATATCAACAACAATACCACACAGAGATCAAGAATTTATTGGGATGACATCGACATGTATTTGAGGCAATCTCACCAGGGAGACCACCTGACAGGGGGTTTGAGCACACCATTGAGTTAGAGGAGGGGGCCAAACCTATGATCACCCCCCCCTATCATCATACTAGGAGGTTCAAGGATGAGATAGAGAAGGGAATCAAGGAACTGTTGGCGATGGGACACATCAGACTGAGCAGTAGCCCATTTGCTTCTTCATTTGTCTTAGTTCTAAAGAAGGATGGCACCATGAGGATGTGCATTGATTACCGAGCCTTGAACAAGAAAACCATCAAAAACTGATACCCTATCCCATGCATTGACGAGTTGATGGATGAACTGCATGGGACAATTTTCTTCTCAAAAATTGATCTACGCTCTGCCAGGGTATAGATTTACTCAGCCTTTTCTGTAAGATGTGTACATCTTTGGCTTGGTTTTCATAGAATTGTCTGATATAGTTCAAACACCCTAGAAATCTTTGTAATTTCTTGGTGTCCAAAATTTCATCTGGAAACTCTGATAATTTCTTGAGCACATGGTCTTGGAGTTCTACAGATCCTTGAGATAATATCATTCCAAGATATTCTACTTTGGTTTGTCCCCAACAGAGTTTGGGTTTACTAAGAACTAACCCATGCTTATAAAGCAAAGTATAAACTTTCTCTAAATGATGTACATGCTGCTTCAAATCAACTGAACATACAAGTAAATCATCTATGTATACTATGACAAATGGCAGGGGCCTGAAAAATGTCATCCATCCTTTTCTGAAATTCTGATGGAGCATTCTTTAAGCCAAAGGGAATTACCCTCCACTGATATTGGCCTTGAGGCACCACAAAAGCTCTTTTATATCTGTCACTTGGAACAATTCCTATCTGCCAGAAACCACTTTTCAAATCAAACTTACTAAAGACATTACATTTCCCAATTCTTGAAAACAATAACTCCTTATTAGGCAATGGAAATCTCAGAGGTAATAGAGCAACATTTAGTGCTCTGTAATTGATAACCATCCTTGGTTTTCCTCTCTTTTGCTGTGAGTGTTTGTTCACATAGAATGTTGGACAAGCCCAAGGACTTCTACTGTTTTCTATTAATTTTCTCTGCAATAAGTCCTGAATCTCTTCTTTACAATATTCAAGTTCAGTAGGGGACATATGATTTGCAGATGCCTTTTGTGGTTTGGGAATATAGTCTTCTCTATAGGAAAGATTCACAAAGTATTGTTCTCTATTCCAGAAAGCATTTGGGTATTCAGAAGTACAATCTTCTTCGATCTTTCTTTTTATTTCACTAATAGTTTCTGAACCATGCAAGTTTGCATTTCTTAAAATCTTCTGGATCTTAATAAGACTGCTAGCAGATATTTCTAGATTCTTTGCAGAAGGTTTCTCAATGATTCTGCTCTCATATACAGTCTTTGTTGAAACAGATATAGCTTTGCCAAATATAGTCAACACTAAGCTATTATGACTAATTGTCACTGGTAAGCATTTATTTACAAAATCCTGGCCTAACAGTATATCAGACCCTGTATCAAAACTGTACAAAGTGACTGGTACCTTTTGATCCTGAATATAAATGGGAAAGTCTGGACAGATATATTCTATCTTCATTTCGGTCTTATTTACAGCTCTGAAGGATAGATTTGTTGTCTGCCAATAATAATCAGGAATTGCACCATATTTGGCACAAGAATTCATGGCACCAGTATCCACTTGAGCATCAAGGG